>JABJVO010000091.1:240158-271186 GCA_026770805.1 Boulengeromyrus knoepffleri
TGGCTCATCAGAAGCCAAGTGGGACAGAAAACCTACTGGATAGTAGCTCTCCAGGACCGGAGTTGGAGACCCCTGTCAAAGAGTGTACTTACACAAAACCCTACATGGTGTAGCCTACACACCAGCACTATATGATATAGCTTAAATAACGATAAAAAAGTACAGTATAGTAAACACATAAACCAGTAACACAGTTGTTTATTATAACAAGTACTACGGACTATACATGTTACAGCTGGTAGCACATATATGACACTTGCATCTTACTCAGGACACTGATTATTGCACTATTATTTCATCCTATATAATGTGTGATGCTTGCACTAAGACAGCCTACCACCTCATTTCATTGTGCATGTGCACATGACAATACAGCTAATGTTGACTTGAAATTATAACATGTTTAGTCTTTTATAGATACTACAATCAGGGTGGCATGGTGGTGCAGTGGTTAGCACTGTTGCCTCACACCCCTGGGATGTGGGTTTGAGTTTCCACTAGTGCTCTATGTGTGTGGGGCTTAGTTTGGATATTCTGGTTTCCCCCCACAGTCTAAAAACATGCAGAGGTTAACTGGAGCTATCAAATTGCCCAGAGGTGTGTGACGGTGTCCTGTGATGGGTTGGTGCCCCATCCTGGGTTATTCCCTGCCTTGTGCCCATAGCTGCTGGAATAGGCTCTGGATCTTCCACAACCCTGAATAGGACAAGTGGTTTCAGAAAAGGGATGGATGAATACTGTAAATAGCTAAGTGTACCTACTTGTAACTATTAAGTGTAGCTAACACCTCTTCTAGCTTAACTGAAGCTAATGGTGTCTGACTCTGTGTTCTTACAGACTCTGTTCGGCTGAAGGCTGAGTCATTGGGCAAGGTTACCGATTAAAGAGGGCAGTGCACATTTACAGAGAACCAGGAGGCCCTGTGACGTCAGTCTCGAACTGCCGAAGAAGCAGATGATCCTGTCTCTGCAGCTCTGAAACAGAATGATGTTACAGGCATTTACAGGCAACACATTAACTGACCTGAGATGGTGCTGTGTTAAAGGGGTATTTCTCTGATATGTGAAAACCTTGCAATCACAACATATTATGTTGCTTTAACTTCAAAAACACTTGGTTCCCCACCTATGCACAGCACAAACACCTGGAACAACAGCACACAGAATTTCAACAAACCTGCGGAGTTTGAACATAACAAATCATTTGACCATATTTATTTACATTTAGAAATGGTCAATGGAAGTAAGTATGTATTAAGTATTTGTTCTGCAATGTAATGATGTTTCTGTGTGGGATTCAGAAAAAACAACATTAAATTGCAAGTGTCTTTGTTTGTCGATTTCACTGTTATTATAAACTTTGGTTGCATATTTTTTCTGCATAGAATTTTTGAATCTTGACACCACAGAAGGAATGACTGCTAAATAGCCATCTTCCAACCACCAGGCAGGGCCACAAAGAGCCCATCGCGGGCATCGACACACCCTGGATAGGATGCCAGTCCATCACAGGGCACTTACACACACATCAGACAGTTTGCAGATGCCAAATCAGCATAACTGAATGTCATCGGACTACAGTAGTAAACCCACACAACATAGCGCAGGTCGTTGAGAGCATAATCAAGCCCCTGGAACTGTGAAGTTACAGTGCTGCCCACTGAGCCACTGTACTGCCCAGCAGTAAACCAATTACTGATTAAACACCAGCGTTCTGTCTGGAACTTAAATGCATTTTTTTTCAGTGGCGAACGATTCATACAAACACATTATACAAAACGATTCAATACAATTAATTGTTCTTACGGGGAAAACGCTGTTTTCCAGCCCCTATAGACTTTGTGTAACCAGTTAGGACTTGGAAGTCTTACATTTATATTCATGCAATCTTATTCATGCACAGACATCCGCTGACAATGTTTATGCCGTGCACTGGTGAAAATATAATGTAAAATCCATGTCAAATTTAGCAGAACGGTATCGCAGCCAAATCTGCGGTAGCACAACCTTAGGAAGAATAAAATATTTTCACTATCCGTCATTAAAATGATCCAGAAAATCCATTCATCCAACCATATTCTAAACGCTTATTCTGGTCAGGGTAATCCAGAAAATGCCACTAAAATATTTATTTTGTTTTTCTGTAGCATCCATGTGCGGTCCTTTGAAATCTGTTATAATGTCGAATCCCTGTTACACACATTGAATATCTAGGATATCCAGGTTAATATCTAAATGCCTAAACATTGCTTTTTCTTACAGCCTATATCAGATACAGACACAAATAACTGCACTCGAAAGCCGAAGGATGTCTTCTCGATGAGACTCTAATTCCATAAAAGGCATCGAATCTGGGTCACAATCATGGTGCTTTATGTGTCTATCTTAACTTCGCTTTATAGGTAACATATTTCATAATGCATTCATACTGTGGATTATAAGTTAGATTTCACATGTTTTGCATTGACAGATGACATGTTTATAAATATCACTACTTCTAAATGCTGTTTGCGTTGGAATGAGAATTAAAACATCCCGTCGTGTATATTTCCTCTCCGCTTTTGCATTTTCTAACAGCTCTAGGGGGACTGATTAAGAGTAATTAGCGGCCGTGACGCAACCGGAGCGCTAGCAACCGCCGGCTGGCGGTCACGTGGGACACGTGTGTGACGTCACGGAGCGCTCTGCCGGAGGCGGTTGCGGACCGCGAGCCGGCGGCTTCGGCAGTCGGTGTCCGGCGTCTGTGGCTCTCAGGGTGCGCGGCCGTGGTGAGGAGGCGCGGGGTCGCCGCGTGAAGACTCCTCGCCGCGCCGAGTCCAGGTAAACCGGACCCGTGGGTTAATGTCTGTGTTTGACCGGCTCGTCGGCTAAGCGAGTCCCGGACCTGGGCTGTTAGATCCGCTGGGTTACCGCGTCAGTTCGAGCGGCTGTTTATCGCCCCGAGTCCCGGACCGAGGCTGCTGGACCCGTCCGGTTAACGCGTCGGTTTGAGCGGCTGTTTATCGCCCCGAGTCCCGGACCGAGGCTGCTGAACCCGTCGGGTTAACGCATCAATTCGTGCTGTTGTTTATCGCCCCGAGTCCCGGACCGAGGCTGCTGGACCCGTCGGGTTAACGCGTCGGTTCGAGCGGCTGTTTATCGCCCCGAGTCCCGGACCGGGGCTGCTGGACCCGTCCGGTTAACGCCTCAGTTCGAGCTGTTGTTTATCGCTCCTAGTACCGGACCGGGGCTGCTGGACCCACCGGTTTAATTCCACTTATTTACAGTGTTAAATGTTTCTGGCCGTTTCTCTGTTGTCATTATTCTGTCTTGCCGTTTTTGTTGTAATTTTTGTTCATTTTGTTTTATTAATTTTTGAAATGTTCGTGTTTTTACCATAAATATTTTTGGAGCACCGTTAAGTATAAACGAGTGAACCGTAGTACACCCATTTCGCGGCGGTTGCCTTCGCTCAGCGTTTACTAACGTTGACCTGCAACCGGGTCTAACCGGTTATTTGCTGCATATTTGGATGCATTCGCTGTCATGTATAGTTGTTTAACATTTACGGTCGTATTGCGGTTATTTTCAGTTTTGGTTTATGTTTGTTTTGGATATTATTTATAGATATCACAGTCGTCTTGGATATTGCTAAAGGTTATTTTCGGTTTTGATGTATTACTGTATTGGGTGTTTTTTACGGTTTTGCATGTTGCTTACGGTCGTATTGTGGTTATTTTCAGTTTTGGTTGTATTGGATTTCTTTTTACGGCTGTATCACGGCCACTTTGTCTGGCACACCGAATTTCTGTGGGTGCATGGGTCAAATGCACAGTATTTAAATGAAAAATATAAACCTCCTTATTAAATCATCAGCGTCGGGTGACCACCCTCCCCGCGTGTGATGGTTCAGAGGGTGACTGGGGCTGCCTGGTTGCAGGTGTAATCTCCCCTAGATTGTAATGCTTCCCAAGGTGTTCTCTGTAATCTTGTTAAAAGAAGCTCTCCGGAGAGCGCTGGTGTCCCGCTTCGAAGGAGCAGACTGTGTGGTTCACCCGGGACGGTCTTTTAATGACCGTTTCTAGCGGTCCCTCAGTGATAACTAACTTGTACTGTGCCACGACGTCGCCTTCAAGAACCTCAGCAGGCTAGAAAAAGAGAATGTTTTCACGTAGATGGCAAACAGCAAGCGGCAATCTTGTCTTTGTGTATTTGTGGTTTAACTGAACAGCATGGTGAGCTAGTTCTGTTCATATTGGGTAAGAAACAATATGTTAAGTATAATTTAAGTGTTCATAGTTTAACTATAGAAATGGCTCGTTGAAAAGGCAGTGTGTGTGTATATATATGAGTCGCACATAATTAGGGAATATTTAATATCTGGTTGTGCAAGAATGTCTAAGCTCATTCCATAGTAGTTATTAAAAAGCATCCGTTTCATTTCAAAATATATTAAAGTGCGTGATAAAGTACTTGTTACATTGTGCTCAATTTAAGTCGTATTTCCTGGGCCATACCAATACTTGGGGGGGGATGTTTAGACTGTGTGGGTGGGTGCGTGGCTGTCGTGCGTTTTATCAGACTTGTTCACAGTTAGTTTTAAGGGGTATGATTATCGTTCTTGAGTTAAACAGCTTTTTAAAATTTTCCCATAATCTGTTTGGGCAGAAATTTGCATCCAGGCATTTTCATTTCCCATGATTACCACGGCAGATTTGGCAGGCACCTGTGCTAGTTGCTAGTAATTCTTTATTTTTATCCACACCTGTACAGGCTGCCAGACTTCATTGCTGCCGGTACTGGCTCTGGATGCAAAGGTCTGTCCCCATCTGAAGCGAACACACGGGGGTGGGCATGAATCGGCGATTCAGCCTGTTCATTCAACCCAGCTGAGCTGGTGGGGACATTCCGCTCAGTATTCTGATGACTTACTCAAGCTTTTGTGTAACAGCAGCAACTGCTGTTAAAAGAAAAAGGAAACATGAGAAGCTGGGGCCCTCCCAGCACAAAGTGGGCCTAGCTGCCTTTCCGGGGCTGCAAAATTTCTCTTATGCTTAGAGTGAGATGAACACAGGGGTGTGTCTGTGGACAAGACCTGGCTTCTCAGACCTCAGTCCCTTGACTGGCAATTCAGCTTCTGGTTTTTGAAGCATACATGGGATCTGCACCTACATGCTCCCATGCAGGTGTAAAAATAACTGTTTGAAAGGCTCATGGTGTGAATGAGACTCCGAAGTGAAAGTGATACTGCTCATACTGTGCAAATGAGCCGTCTGAGAGCTGCTCTTCCTTGTCGGTCTGCTACTTTGCGAGCTCCACTGCAGAGCTCTGCTAGATTTCAGCAGATTTCTGCCTTGCAGTCCTGGAGTTCTCTTGTTTGCGCTGAGAATGTACTCATTGCATCTTTGCATATGTAAACTGGGTCCCTGTGATACGAGTGACCTCATCCCCAGCTTGTAGAAGGGGTTGTAACGCTCTAGTCTGCCGGAACATGGTATTGCAATAAGCCGCGTCGTTTGGACTCCTGGAACGTAGTGGCTGCAGTCGCAAGCCTCTTACTTCTGCCGCTATTAATCACTGGTGCCTCTCTCACGCAAGCTCTGGGTGTGTTGCCTTAACATCCACATACTTCTGCACATCAGTAAAAATAAAGCTGAGTAACGGTGACATCATGAAATAAGAAAAGGGTTCAGTTTACATTTTGGAAATGTATGCTTAGGTTTGTGGGCTGTCCAGGTGTCCTGCCCCCTGGGCCAAGGAGAGGAAGTCAGCTGTGCCTTTTTGAGGGTACAGGAGTCTCTCTCTGCTCTACCAAGATTCAAGAGAGGTATGTGGGGAATGACAAAGGTTTGAAGGATTTTTCAGTCGATTGGCCTTTTTGTGCCACGATCAACTGTCAAGATTGTGCTTAACCACAGTGCTACCTGCTGGAACACCACAGGCCCTGATAAGCTTGTTTGCCTCATTTCGTACAGTTAATGAAGATGTGCTCTTTTCCCTTTTGTGAAGAGGAAAAGCTAGTAGTTGTGAATGACTAACTCCCTGTAAAGGGTGCTAGAGCTAGATGGTGACAGATATCGCTGAGGTTACAGTGATTTTCTGGCATTTTAAAAGCCAGATGCATAGATGTAATATTAATATTTGTATAAGGAAAATTATCTGTTGGAAGAAGCCTCGGGGGTGGATGAACTTGATGTTCTGGTCATTCCAGGTAGTCATTATCCTCCACCCCTTTCCCCCAATCCCCTGTCTGCTTGAGTGGGCTTTTTGCCAGTTGCATGACAGGATCATGCAAGCTGCTGTTGTTTTGAATGTAAAGATTTGCACACTGTGTGTGTGGTTGGGGTGGGGGATGGTAACTTGAGCTGTGCAACGTCTAGCCAGGAAAGACATTAGCAAGAGCTGAAAGGCTCATTATGGGCTGCTTGAGAAAGGAAGTGGATAGCTTTGACACTTCTTAAAGAGGGGTTTCTCAGAAGAAATATAGCTCTGAATGTTTTCAAAGCAGATTTTTTCTTATTCTAATCAGAGATCATTGCTCTGAGATTTCAGGCTGAGAGAAACGTCTGTCGGGTGTGGTTGCTGTCTCACCTAGGAACTGCAGTTTTTTTTTCCCTCCAAAATCATGCAATGCTGATGGATCCCGTTTCATTTTTAGGGGGTGGGAGGGGAGCAGATGAATTAAGAAATGATTGAACAGGGGTAGATGTACTCAGCCTGGTAGTGGCCTGTTATTGGATGGGCCTCATGGCTGAGATGAGGGGAGTTCCTCACTTTTTCAGCTCAGTAGGCCCATATGGGTACTTTGTGATTATTTGCTTTGTGCTCAGCTTGCCAAAGTCATTGGGTTTGTGAGGTTTGCTACGTGTGGATTTTGGCATCATCTGTTCTGTCCCGTCATGCAGATGGTGAAATGATTGTCACCCGTCATCCCTGCCTGGCACTGACCGCTGTGTGAAGGCCCATGCATCCTTCCTGATCTCCTACAGTCTCCTGTGGCTGCCCTCCCGTGACGGGACACGTTTCTTGTTTGCTCGTGTGTTTCTTCTCTTGTGGTTGAGTGAGCAGGCTTGACAGCAGGGTCGTCTGGGACAGGATTGTGGGCCTAGCTAATGAGTTCTGGGTTTATTAGTATGGACTTGACTCAGGGTTGCTGTACTCAACAGAATGAAGACAGGGAAGTGAGGATGAAGGGTTGTAGAGAGGTCCCCGTCTTTAGGATGGTGCTGTCACCTTTTCAGAAGGATGGCTGCTGTATGGCCTTTAGTTGTTTTCCAGAGTTAAGAGGCAAATTTAAAAAATACAGACCGAAGAAAAGCATTTACAATTCAAGTACCAGGACCTTTCATGAAGGGTGGTTGACTGACTTTCCTACCTGGGGAAATGGAAATGGACTCGCATATCAGAGATGGTGGTCGAGTGCTGTCGAGGATGTACACGTCTGTCAGGGTTTTGCATGCCCTGCTGTTTTTTAGGGTTTTCTTTGAAGCCTGATTCATACCACTCTCCTCCCCCATTTCACAATCAGTTTTTCTCCCTCCTCCTCCGTGTGATGGAGTGGTTCTCTCTGCCGTGAATTGGCCTTAAAGGTTGAGCTTCTGAAGAGACTTTCTGTCACAACCTGCTCATTTAGAACCATACGATGTCTTGAATCGATGAACCTTTCACCTGGGCACTGGTGTCCTGGGCAACGTCTCAAACTTGGCTGAAAAAACAGAATAATACTCAAACTCTCATGTGCAAGGGAGCAGGTTTGTGATGAGTGTAAACCCATGCTGCTGCAGGTCCTCAGACAGGAAGTTTGATGTTTTTCAAGGGTGCTGCTTTAGACCTAATAAAGGAGTCCGTTTCTTAAGTTGAGGCATAAGGAAGTTTTTAATTACTAATAGTTTTGTTTATTCTACTTATTTTTCATTTTCATTAAAGATCAGGAGGAGTTTCTTAACCTCTAGTATAACTTAATAGCTGCTAGTGTGACCTTGTAGGGTATTTAACCCGAGTTTCTCTATATAAATAGGTAGCTGTGTAAACAGAGGTGTTAAAGTTTAAACTGTGTAATTGTCCATGAAGTGCTTATTCAGTTATTTACTGTGTATGTAGAGGATTGTTTGACTTGCTGTTGCTGAGTGCTTGCTTTGCACAAATCGAAAATGCCTTTTACTTGTGACCCCCCTGCAGTTTAAGTATGAGCAACCCAACTTAACCAAGGCCACAAGCTGAATGGCTAGCGTGGCAAGAGATGGGTCAGTTTCTATGCCGCGTATGTTGATGGTTCCCCAGGGTGCTTGGAGCATTAAAAGATCTGTGTTCTCTGGTGTTACATGATACAGCCTCTGCTGCTGCTGTCATGACCCTGTGCTGTCATGTCATTGTGGGGTTCTGGTGCTGAGGCCCATGGGTTTGGTTGTGTGGCAGGAGTGACCCTGGGGCCTGTATCACAAAGTGAGATTTCTTGGTTAGTAGTTCTAGGTGGTGTACTAAGTATAATTTTCCATATGGTATGAATATTTCATTTACCGCTATACCTGTAGCATAAGTGAAACAACAGCTGTAATGTTTTAGTAAGCAGCAAATTAAATAATAATGTTTGCTGCTAGAATTGCTATGGTTGCTGTTCAGAGTTTGAGAGGGGACCCTTGTTAACGGGGCGTACTCTTCTTCCTAACAGTAATAACTTTACAATACATCAATTCTCCACATATAACTGTTCAGCCTTATATTGTATTTATAGGTGATGCTTCAGTCTATGCATGAAAATTTGGATTATGGAGTGACACATCAACCCTTCACCCTTTTCCCCCCAATGCATAACACTGTGGGTTATATTATATTATATTATATATTATGCACTCCATACATCTATGCTATCTCATCGTTCTGTAAACTCCATGTCCAATAGTATTTTGTAGTGCAATATATGTACAATATGTATTTTTATATCTTTGATCTTACTTGCAACATAGCACATATATATTTTGTATATCCCTGTATATAGTATAAATAGAAAGAGATTAGATTTAGTACTATCTTTTTAAAATATACTGTAGTTTTAAATTGTTTCTATCCATATTTCCTCGGAGCATTGCAATAAGCATTTAACTGCAGGTTGTACTGTGTTGAATTTGATTACGTGTAATATAATTAGGTTTGCGATCAAATGCATATTGGTAAGGCAAAATATTAGCGATTTATCACTTTATTAGTCATGTCAGCTAAGCAAACATTTTGTAACCAGGCTAAATATATGGTAATCGATAAAACATGTCTCTATAGAGATATACGGTTGTATTCAATAAAGCTTGCTGCTATCTAGCTATTTATACATTATTAGTCTAATAAAATGTCGGTTACACTATCAAGCTAAATGTGAACAATTTTAATAATTAACTGTTTTAAAACATCTGCAAACATATTTTATTTAAACACTTTCAGCTACGGTAAACATGAACTTGAGGGGAAAAAAAATTACCATGAAGCTTCCCGAATCTTAAAAAAAAATAGTAATACTGCCCAGCAGAATTAGTTGGCTAGATGACTTGTATTTAAGGTGCCCCAGATTGAATGGACTGACTTTGTTCAGTTACGTTTAACCCAGACTACCTTAAATCCAACAAGTTTTTGGTAACCCATAGATCCTGCTTCATGATACAGGCTCCAGAGCCTTCCCCTCGAACTTGACACTCTTGCTGTTTGTTTTGACTGGAGTGAGCATTTTGTCGGTCTGCGATCTGCCGTCCAGAGTACTGCTGCACAGGGTGGCCCTGGATTCCAACCTTCTAGAAGTTCCATTTCTACAGAACCTATTGAAGTTTAGAAATGTCTCAGACTATGTGTAAATGATGCTATGTACCACTACTTTGTGGTGAATCAGCATTTATGGCATGTTGGCCTAGTTGTTGAAGAGCATTTGTCCCATTTCTTGTCTTGCTCACTAGAGCAGCTAGACCAGTCCTTGCTGAAGTGCAGCGTGACCTGCAACAGCGTGTGTGTGTGTGTGTGTGTGTGTATGTGTGTGTGTGTGTGTGTGTGTGTGGGGGGGGGGGGGCTGAAACAGTACACCGCCCCCTCCCCTGAATGCAGCCTTTCAGTTGCCTGATTACGCATTGTGTATGAAACTGGAAAGGTGTGTTTTGTCTGCTGATTCCAAAGTGGTGATACAGATCAGTTATTGCCAGATCAGAAGAACAGAATAACTTTATTGTCATTGTAACAAGTACAACGAAATTAGGTATTAGATATGTGTCTGGATCTTAATAGACCATCGGCTGAGAGGGAGTTAAGTACCATGGCTGGTTCCTGATGCTGCTCAGTGCCAGTGAGCATCCTGATGGTGGAAATGGGATCTTTGACATGGCAGTGGGCTTCTGGGTTTGGCCTTGGCCCTGTCAGCCTTTTGGTTCAAGGGTGTTTGCATGCCTTCAGCATCGCTGGCTTGTCTCTGAATTTCTGCTAACCATACCGCTGGACTGGTATGGTTGGGAGCCCCTGCAGGAGACGCAGCGGCCTACCCTCGAGGTACATGCAGCTGCTTGCCCATGAAGGCAGTGTTTACTTATAGCTTATCTTGGCTGGCTGTCCTTTCAAAGAGAAGAGCTGTAACTCTTAACCTTTCCAAAGTGTCTAGCAGATCTGCTGGTGCCTGTCACCTCATGCCGCTGGTCTGTGCTTATTTCTCTCTTCTCTAGGAGGAGGGCTTGTGTGTAACTTTATTTAAAGGTTCTTCCAGAACTTGTCACTTTTATGGGCTTAATTTTGATTTTTTTTTTTTTTTGTCGGGTTGCTGTCCTGTCTTGCTGTCCTTGTTTGGCACAAACAAACCTGTTTTGGGGGCTAATTGGGCTTGGTGTTCATCTGTGCATCATCTGTGCCTAGGAAGAGCCCGGTTCTGTAGGACAAATGACTGTGATGAGGCTCCAGGGAGTTTTGGGTTGCTGTGATATAAAAACTGAAAAGGAGCCGGAATCGCTCGATTTTATTAAGACATGGTGTTTATCTCTGTTGTCCCCTGCAGGTGAACACCATGAACTACGTGGGCCAGCTGCTGGTGACCGTGCGGGAGCTGTACAAGGGCCTGAACCAGGCCACGCTGTCGGGCTGCATCGACGTGGTGGTAGTGCGCCAGCGAGATGGCTCCTACCAGTGCTCCCCCTTCCACGTGCGCTTTGGCAAGCTGGGAGTGCTGCGCTCCAAGGAGAAAGTGGTGGGTGTGGTGGCTGAGGCTCATGTCACTTTAATGCCCTCAGCAGTCAGCTGAGGATGTGTTCATGTCCTGAATGTGATTACCTAATCATTTAACTTCACACCTGAACTTGAGGGTTTGAATACCTCTGCCCATTGCGTGGGGTTTACATATCCTCTGGGGTTTCCTCCTGCAGTCCAAAAACATGCCATTTTGCTAATTGGTGTCTGTAAATATGTGTGTGTCTGAGAGAGCGCGTTTGTGTGTGTTCGTGGTCTGATAGACTGGCATCTTGTCCAGGGTGTCCCCCATTCAGTGTCGTGTGTTGGACTGTCATCTCGTCCAGGATGTCCCCCGTTCATAGTGTCGTGTGATGGACTGGCATTCATACATTAAGTGAAGCCACTCGAAATCTGTCTACCCCTGCCCATCCCCCATTATGACATAACAGTACACAGATGGACAAATAAGACATGGCAGATACGACAGACAAGACATGATTTTGTAAGACTGTGCGGATTGATGTAGACAGACAAGACGGGACAAGACAAAGCAAAGCCATACACAAATTGTGAGAGCTTGTGAGATGCAGCAATTGGGGTATGTTTGCCTTGAGTAGTTGTAGTGTCAATGTGTGTGTTGGTGCGTGTGTTTGAGTGGTACCGTTGTAGGATGCCACCTTTACAGGAAGTCTTCATGAAATTTCCTCCCTGCTATGTATTCCACAGTCAACTGTAAGTGGTATTATTGTGAAGTGAAAGCGTTTGGGGACAACAGAAACTACAAAGTGGCAGACACAGGGTCCCACAGTACTGAGGCACATAGTACGTAAAAGTCACCTGTGCTTTGTTGATTCAGTAGCTGCAGAGTTCCAAACTAGCATTTACCTCAGCACAAAAACTGTGCACTGGGAGCTTCATGGAATGGGCTTCCAAGGCCAAGCAGTGGCACGCAAGCCTCATGTCACCCGCTGCAATGCTGAGCATTGGATGGAGTGGTGTAAAGCACGCTGCCGCTAGACTCTGGAGCAGTGGAAACATGTTTTGTGGAGTGATGAATGATGCTTCTCTCTCTGGCAGTCTGATGGACAAGTCTGGAGAACGTTACCTGCCTGACTGCATTGTGCCAGATGTAAAGTTTGGTGAAGGAGGGATAATGGTTTGAAGTTGTTTTTCAGGAGTTCGGCTAGGCCCCTTAGTTCCAGTGAAGGGAACTCTTAATGCCTCAGTATACAAAGACATTTTGAACAATTCTATGCTTCCAACTTTGTGGGAACAGTTTGGGGAAGGCCCTTCTCTATTCCAGCATGACTGTGCCTTAGTGCGCAAAGCAAAGTCTATAAAGACATGGTTGGGTGAGTTTGGTGTGGAAGAACTTAACTGACTTGCATAGCCCTGACTTCAACCCTATCAAACACTTTTGGGATGAACTCGAATGGAAATTGTGAGCCAGGCCTTCAAGTCAAACATCAGTACCTGACTGCACAAATGCTCTTCTGGATGAATGGACAAAAATTCCCACAGACGCATTCAAAATCTTGTGGAAAGCCTTCCCAGAAGAGTGGCAGCTGTTATAGCTGTAAAAAGGCGGGGGGGGGCAGCTCCGTATTGATGTCTATAGATTTACAATGGGGTGTCATAAAAGTTCCTGTTGGTGTAGTGGCCAGATGTCCCAGTACTTTTGTCCTCATACCGTATCATAAACATCAATAATTAGCTAAACATTGCAGCCTCTAAATTCTTGGATTATGAATCCAGCTACTTCTGTGAACTTAGATTCTAGTTGCAGTTACAGATATTGCGGGGCCCGGCTGTGAACTTGCTCTTGCATGTGAGCTGATAGTCTTTCTTGAAAAAACTCTCAGCGCCGCTCAATGGGTCCAAGTCAAGTTTGTTTCTTTTCTCACTGTGAGACAGCTGGAGCTTCTCAGTAAGTTTTTGCATCTTGCATAAGGGGATAAAGTTACAAAGGCAGATAATGTTCCTCTGAAAAAGGGACGTCGTGCTGAGCGTATCGACAGCGACCCGCTGTCATGTGGTGAGCCGGTCTGGGCCCTGTGCTCCGAGGAGCCTTCCAGAAGATTTCGTCAAGAATGACCCAAATAGCTTCTGTGGCAAGCACAGCTGTGCCCTGCGTATTAATAGTATAGTGTGGGACGGCGAAGGATGACCCACCCTTCACCTTTGAAATAGGGTGTGGTAGAAACCAGAGGTCCTCTGTAAAGATGTTTCTGTGCTTTTGTCCATCTGTGTGCTGGTGGAACAATGAAGTTTAGACTGGGGCAGAGGTCGGCCCCGGTCTTTGGGAGCGGTCTGTCCATGGAACGCTAAACGGAGCTGCTGTCCCAGGTTTTACCCATCTCCACTTGGCCTTGCTCTTATAGGACTTAGCAGACCTTCCTCATAATCAGCTTGGGCCAGAAAACAGTTGCATGTTTATCAGCTAGGAGTGCCGCTCGTCTGCGTCGTCTGCATCTCCCCCCCCCCCCACGTCATTTGAGTTTCAGTTTAGTTTTCAGCTTCCCTGTTCATAGACAAGTGATGCCGAGGCTGAGCCTGGTGTGTGATTGTTTTTCTTATTATTTCCTGTGTCGTACTTTGTTGTTTATTTTCCCAGTATTTGGAACAGAGTGCTTTTTCAAATGCTGGGCTACAGCCCAGACCCATCAAACCAGGAATATGACAGGCATGTAAACATTCTTCAAGAAAGCCTGGTTGCTTTTCCGTCTCAAATTGGCAAGAAGCCCTGAATAAATATATATAAAGAGATCAGTGCGATGATGTAATGTGGCTGAAACTGCATTCGCGAATTGGTCTGAAGGGGCACCAGTCAGGGTCACACCCTTAATCGCAGGTGTTGCCCGTCAGGCCTTGATAAACACAGATGGTGTCCATGTCAGTCTGCAGGATGTGTTAATACAATACCTGCAAGCCATTACCCAGTGTCTGGGGACCAAGGCTGCTATTGGTCTCCATGGAAACACCGTTCTCTGGCTCTAGCAGCGATGAGCTGTGCTGGGGGGCACTGTGTGGGATGCAGGGTAGTTATCATGATGACAAGCATTGCCAGGCAGCTCCTGGCCCCATGGCCCTTCCTGTTGGGTGACATCATCCTTTCATTCGAAATTTAAAGCAACGTTTTGACACAGAAGGTGACCCGCTTGGCATCCAGTGTGGGGAACTGCCGTTTCCCCAATAGATCTTACGGGGTTCAATGGCTCAGTTGGTTAGGCCTCTGTATCTGTGATCGGCAGGTTGCCGGTTGGAATGCTGTGGAATGCTGTCGAGCCCTTTAGCAGGGCCTGTAACCCCCTGAAAGTGGTCCAGCAGTGCTGGATAAATGGCTAAACCTCACCTGTGTGTGTCCGTGTGCGTGTGCGTGTGTGTGTGCGCGCGCTGCAGAGAATTGTGAGCAGTGTTTAATGTTACCTGCTCGCGGCATGTCCGACTGTCTGTGAGGAAACTCAGCTGCCATCTAAGATCACGTTAGGGTGGGTGCACAGCTGGCCTCAGGAGCGTTGCAATACTAGGCCCACTTCAGAGATGGCAGCTGAATGGCTCAGCAGAGTGCATCTCACCCCCCCGCGCCTCCTTCCCTAGATCGACATCGAGATCAATGGCGAACCCGTGGACCTGCACATGAAGCTGGGTGACAACGGGGAGGCCTTTTTCGTGCAGGAGGCTGCTGAGCACAATGTGAGTGAGACGCAAAGGCCCCTGTCCTGGCTGATGGGGCTTTATGATAAGCGCCACACTTGCTTCAGCTTCCTTTAGTGCATTATCTTTCCCTTCCTGTAAGCGGTAACACCACGCTTCATATTTTTATTGTGACCTCAATATGATGGTTATTTATATCAGACTATTTTTTCAGGTTCTCGCGTTGCTATAGCGAGGTGCCGTGTGACTGGCTAGCGGTCGGTGCTCGTCTCTGAAGTCCTGCCCCCTTCTGTGTCATCTCTCAGGAGGTCGTCCCCGCCCACCTGGCCACCTCTCCTATCCCTGTAGAGGAACCAATCTTCTGGAACCTGGAGCCGGCCCCGGGCCCCGAGGACCCGGCTGCGCCAGTACTGGTGCCCAAGAAGAAGAAGCGGAGGCGGAGGAAGCACAAGGGCGAGAACCGCAGGGAGGAGCTGGCAGCAGCCAATGCCAGCGAGGACATCTTCGAGATGGAGCTGAGCTCCGACGACGAGCCGGCTGCTCACAACCCCAGGTGTGGACGTGGGATCTCTTCCCATCTTCAGTTATTCTCATTCAGTTTTTCCATGGCTCATTTTCATTCTGCCAACCTACCTCCTACAGGGCTGGGTCTCACTCAGTTGTCAAGGAGATTGAGCACAAGCCGCATCCCGTCATCCACCCCCGGGACAGCTACCCTCTTTCTGATGGAGACTGGTCGCCCTCTGACAGGTGCGCGTCTCTCTGGGTCCTGTGCTGCCAGAAGGTTGTGGGGTCTAGTCCCAGCTGACCTGTGCTGCATCTTCCCCTGCAGCCTGTCCTTGTTGGAGCCCCAGTCCCCGAAGAGTGACTCTGAGCTGGTGGTGAAGCCCTCAGAGAGCTTGCTCAGGACCGAGTCGCACATGCAGTGGTCATGGGGCGAGTTTCCAGAATCCACCAGGGTGAGGGCTGCCCTCCCATCAGCCTGTTATCTGTTGTGAGAGGGGCCCACGGGCAATTTAAGCCACTTTCTGAGCAGCGATTATGAATGCAGATGTAATGAGGCCACGTGTTAAAAATAGTCTGTTTGAATCTCTCCTTCCTATCTCTGTAAAGTGAGTCCGCCATCTTCTTAAAGGTAAATTTGACTGACTGTATGGGTCACTGTAAAATATACTCAATGCACTGCACACCATTGCATACAGCCAGCATACAATACAGCGCTGCCTGTCTACCCAAAGGGTGCATTGTAAAGGTGATGTGTGGTGTCAAGTGATTGCCTGTAATGCAAATGGAGCAAGAGAATTGTATACAAATTTAAGTATTTAAAAAAAATAATACTGGTATTCTCTGCAAAGGCTGAAGTTATTTCAGTTAATGTAGGAAAATAAACGACAGGCTTACTATTTTGAAATGTCTGGTTGCTAGGATACCAGCATAGAGCGATTGTAGTGTTGATCTGGCTTCATTGTCTGATTCCCTGTAAGGAGAGTAGTAAGTGAACGGGTGATGTCCATTTCAAAATGAGCCCTGCAGTTCTGTGATGTTATTGATGGAGTCAAGCTGAGTCCTGCCCATTCCAGGTGGCCAAGAAGGAGTGGGTGGAGCTTCCAAAGACTGTGACCATCACACCTTCAGAGAGCACGCACTTCCGTGTTATCCTCAGCTCCGAGGCCATGGGGGCGGGGACTGGCAGTGGTCCACCGGCAACCTGTGCCATTGTCAAGCCTGAGCCACGCACACCCATCACCATGGCTGTGCCCGTCACCATGGAAACACCTGTTACCACGGCGACGCATACCCCCTTGTCTGGTTTGACAACTTCCACACCATCAGATCCCATCGCCGCAGCGACTGCCGCTGAACAGATGACCGGGGACATGGGCGACGTGTGTGTCGGGGTCAAACACTGCAGCCAAATGGACTCCCCGTCCAAGAGGAAGGGTGAGGCCCATTTCTCCTCCTTATCTTCTTTTACTTATATTTAACTTGTGCTACCTTTAATCTGACAAGTTATCAGGCTAAGCAAGAAATGCTTTCTGTAACATGCCCCAGTTCCAGTCAGGTTCATTGTGAGCCATTGTTGGCAATACCAGTCAAAAACAACACCTTATGCGGATTTTTGCACATAAAAACACTGTGTCTGCATGTTCACAGATAGCAGTTGGACAGTACTGTGTGTTCAGCTGATTTAATGAGCACAAATAAGACAAGTGCTAATAAAGAGTATATAACTACTTTAACTTCTGTTGGTAAAAGGCGCAGCCATCTTGAATACTGAGGTCTGGGTTGCAGAGGTTCCTCTGACTTTCTTAGGGGGGCGTTCCAGGTTAAATTTCTGACTAGGAACTCTGAAATTCCGAGTTCAAATGGATCCAGTATTAGTCACTGCCATGCTACATGCTATGCTAATTCTGTTCAGTCTGTAGGGGTGGAATTACCTCCATGCTACGTGATATGCTAATTCTGTTCAGTCTGTAGGGCTGGAATTACCTCCATGCTACGTGCTATGCTAATTCTGTTCACTGTACAGGGTTACAGTCAGTATCTGTTGTTTACTGTTGTGTTTAGCTAGATGCCTTTACAGAAAGCAGCTTAAACTTTCACTTCTGTAATTGTATATCTTTCCCAGGCACTTGAGAAGCACTATGTGCCATGTTACCCAAGCTGGACTTCTTGTAGAAGTTTGACCGGTTCACTTTCGGCCCCTCAGGGGAATGGAGGTTATTAAACTAGTCCCTAAGATTCCACCTTTTGAATTTCCCTCTCTGGTTGATATTGAACAGTCACGCACACAGGTATTTAAATACCTTCAGCAAAATGAAAGAAAAACAGCCGACAACCTAGCATTTTTTTAAATGGTATGTGCTGAGGTTTTACACCTGAGCAAAGTCATACATCCAGCTTCTGTGCTGCCCTTATCAGATGGCTGTCAGGTGCAAACTGGTCACGTGGGTCGGGTTCCATTCCCCCCCCCCCCTGTGAGAGAGCACCGTGGCGGGTGGCTCACGCAGAGCAGTGCTGCCAGGGAGGAAGTGCCGGTGGGGGATTCTCACCCGATGCTCTAGGCTAAAATTACCCCCCCCCCTGGTGGAAGCTGTTGTCGTTCTAACTGAGGAAGGACGAGTGTACAACGAGGCAGTGGGTTCTGAGGATGCTCGGATAGTGGAGGCTGATGGACCCACTCTGTGTCTACAGGTGTCAGGAAGAGGAGCCAGCACCAGGGACCAGAAGACATCTACCTGGACGATCTGAGCGTGCTGGAACCAGATGTTCTTGCACGTTATTTTCCTAAGAGGTAAATTACCCATCATACCCTACTCCTTTTTTTTTTTTTTAGAGATCAGGTTCTCAAAGTTACCAGGTTTGCATGTAAAGATGGCACCCCCATCTGTGGCAGTGAGGCAGAGTCGGCGTCCAGGCCTTGGCTGGAGAGCGGCACGCACTCGGGCTCCCAGTCGCCGCAGTCGGTGGGCAGCGCAGCGGCGGACAGCGGCACGGAGTGCCTGTCTGACTCGGCGGGGGAGCTGCCAGACGTGACGCTGTCGCTCTGCGGGGGGCTCAGCGACACCTCGCACATCTCCAAAGGTGGGCGCCCCCTCCATCCCCATGTGGGAACATTAAGGGCTGACTGCCGGCCTCTGACTCACTGACCGCCGCTCACACTGTTCTTTTATTAGTGCAGAGGATTGCGTCTCCTACTCTTAGTTCCTCTCCTATGTTGTCTTCTGGAATTCTTTATTCCCCCAGTTTCATGTACCATTTTGTATAAATGATGTAGTATTGAATTGCTGCACACATTTCTGAAGTACCGTGGGTGTTGGTGTTAGGCGGGTGAAAGGCACTATATAGAATTTAATTGAATTATGGGCTATTAATGGTGATGGTTGGATAGATTTGGAAGTTTGGTTTTGAGCAGAATGCAAACACCCAACAAGCAGCAACCGTTCCCACTTAAAGCGACATTGATGTGAGGGTATACATTTCATCTGCATTCGGCTGGGATTTGGACATTCTTCTGGTCACAAGTCCGCTTGCTCGGTGAGGCTAGCTGTTGTGGATACTGGGGCATAGAGCTGTTTAATAATCCAGGTGGTGTTAAAATCATGGCATTTCAGGTTAAGTATTTTTCAGGGATGATGGTAACATGCGGAGCTTTGAACCCTTTTGTTGCAGAGAAATTCATGGAGCACATTGTGACGTATCATGAGTTTGCAGAGAATCCGGGCATCATTGACAACCCCAATCTGGTAGTAAGAATCGGCAACAGGTGAGTGTGGTGACACTCATTGTCACACTTATGAACGCTTCTCGGGCTGCTCTGTCAAGCATGTGTTTCTCTCTCTCAGGTTCTACAACTGGACTCTGGCTGCTCCACTGATTTTGAGTCTGCAGGCTTTTCAGAAGAACTTGCCAAAGGTTTGGACCTGACACGGCCAGGCACCTTCCCGTCACTAGTCGGCAGTAAGCAGTAAGCTTGTGTTGATGACTATGCATTTCAGAGCACGGAGGAGGCCTGGGTCAAGGAGAGGATGCCAAAGAAAACGGGCCGCTGGTGGTTCTGGCCCAAGAGGGCGGACCGGAGTACGAAGCAGGTACAGAGACTGGTGAGGATCTTTCCTTCCTGCAGGGGGTGCCCTCTCTGGCAGGAGCACGTCCATATCATGAAGAGGCAATCAGGTTCTTACTCTCCCTCACGGCTTGGGAAGTAAACATCGAGAGGAAGATTCAGGGGCAATGTTTATATTTCCACTCCGAGGGAGAGACTTCATTTAGATCAGTTTGGTTCCCCACTAATCCCAACCAGCAACTTCAAAAATCTGCCTCCGGGTAACATGTGGCCCTCAGACCCCTCCCTCTGTGTGATGCCAGAGCAGCAGGGTTGCAGGGATGTTGGCTGCATGCTGCTTTTTCCTGTCTGAAGTGCATATATATACATTTTTTTTTTTTAAGATTTGACTGGTTAATATGTGAGCAATATGGGAGGGGGTGAAGTAACCTCATTGCTATTGTCTTCTCTCCCCATGTAAAGTCTGACGTCAAGCTAGTGCAACAGGAGTCAAACGATGGAGGAAGCCCCGCCCTCCTGCAGGAGAGCCCCGCCCTCAAGTGAGTCAGCCCTGCCCTCCACCTCCATTCCCTGCATGCTAGGGCTCCACTTAGCCCAGAGGACAGTGTCTCCTTGGTTACGTAGAGGTGACCCCCAAGCTGCCCAGTGGCTCAGATACAGCCCCTATTGTCTTCAGCGAGGTCACCTGTGAATGTTGCGGCGTATTCTACAAGCTCCTCCATGCTTAATGACTAAACACATCTGACTGGGCTGTGTTAAATTTGGGTGCTTCTGTGAATAAACATGTCAGTGCCTGACAGCGTTGATGACTATGGCCACAGGAGACTGCGATTTTTTTTTTTTTTTCCATTGTGTGAGTAGTGGGAAGGGTTCAGTTCTGCCCCCTGCTGTTCATAAGTGGCATTGCTTTTACTCAGTGCTGGAAAGCCAGTGGAGGAGAGAGCTAGGTCTATGCTGTGCTTGTCTAGATGACCCTGCAGCAGAACCGTGAGTAATCCTCAGTGTCAGTCCACGCTCACGTCCATGTTCTGGTGTCCGGCAGGCCGAAGACCGAGGACTCGTCCAGCGAAGATGAGTCCAAGGAGGTGGTGGCCGCCGTCCTGTCGGAGAGGGGGCAGACAGAGGGAGCAGGGGCGCCCCCACCTCAAGCTCCACCCGGGACCCTGTCCTATAAGAAGTCACTGCGCCTCTCCTCGGAGCAGATAGTGAGAGCCTCCTCGCTGCTGTAGCAAACACAGATGGCTGCTTTCTCCCTGTTTGGCACTTAGATCACTTATGACATTTTCATGCCAAATGCAAGAAAGCCCTCACACTCAAGCTGCTAGAGGCCTGGAGGTGATTGATTGAGTTATTGATTGATTGATTGATTGACTGAGAGGCAGACAGATGGGTTATTAGTCCTGAAGGTAATTGAGGACAGCATTCTTTCCTGTCATTGGCTACATAGACAATATGGACAAAAGTACTGGGACACCTGGCCATTACAACTAGAGGAAATTTTATGACATCTCACAATAAATCCTGAGGCATCAATATGGAGCTGGTCCCCCCTTTGCAGCTATAACAGCTGCCACTCCTCTGGGAAGGCTTTGCACAAGAGTGTGTCTGTGGGAATTTTTGCCCATTCATCCAGAAGAGCATTTGTGAGGTTAGACACTGATGTTGGATGTGAAGGCCTGGCTTGCAAACTCTATTCTGTAGAATTGTCCAAAATGCCTTGGTATGCATATCAAGATATTTTGGACAATAACAGCCAATAACAGTGGGTCCCCGGGACTGGAGTTGAGAACCACTGCTTTATTATTGGTTGATTGAGAGGTCATCCCAAAAACCTGCACCCACACCAGCTGTCCATGGATCAGGTTCCCCACCCCTGCTATGGATTTAGAGTGAGGTATCATAAAATTTCCTGTGGGTGTAATAGCCAGCTCTCTGTCCATACAGTGTGAAGCGTGTAGTCATGTGACCCCCCCATGTCTCCACCCACAGGCCAAGCTGGGCCTGAAGGAGGGCCCCAACGACGTGACGTTCAGCATCACCACTCAGTACCAGGGCACCTGCCGCTGTGAGGGGACCATCTACCTATGGAACTGGGATGACAAGGTCGTCATCTCTGACATCGACGGGACCATCACCAAGTAGGCGGGCCGCCTCTCTATTATCTCACTGTCGGGGTTCTCTGGGTTACTGGAGGTACCTTTTTATTTTTGAGATTTAAAGTTATTTGTTTCATAATTTAAATTACACATTATTATACTTTCCTTCGTGGTCTAAGATACACAGCCTGTTTTCTTACCAGTCTTTTAATTCAAACTAAATTGAAGGCTGCTACCATGTTCCAGGTTTTATCAATGTGTCTTTAAAGTTGTTTCCTGTAGAGTTTTCCAGGCCTGTGTGATATTCAGCGGTATTGCCTTTGTGAATAAGCCCTCCCATCTCGGCTAACAAGGCTGTAGCCGTCTACAGTAACATGCTGCTTTTTTCCCCTCAGGTCTGACGTATTCGGGCAGATTCTCCCTCAGCTCGGCAAAGACTGGACCCACCAGGGCATCGCGAAGCTCTACCACTCTGTACATGAGTGAGTAGCTCGGGAAGGAGGAGCAGACACTGATACAAATGGCCAGGAGTCGTCGGCCCTCGCTTCCTCCCGGCTCCTGTTAGGCCTGCCTGCTTGTGTCATGTCACCTGCTCTGTGGATCTGGCTAAGACCCTCATTCCCATTTGGCGGGGCGGCTGTGCCAGTTGCCTAAGAGTGAATAGCTAGGGTGAACTTTCTCCCTTCCCCCCCAGGAACGGGTACAAGTTCCTGTACTGCTCAGCACGCGCCATCGGCATGGCAGACATGACGCGCGGCTACCTGCACTGGGTGAACGACCGTGGCACCATCCTGCCCCGGGGCCCCCTCATGCTGTCTCCCAGCAGCCTCTTCTCTGCCATCCACCGGTAAGTACCACTTCAGGGGAGGGGGGACACCGGTAAGTACCATTTCAGGGAAGGACAGGGTGGCTCGCCACGCTAAGGGACTCAGGATGTCTTGCGTTTGTCACCCTGGTAGGGAGGTCATCGAGAAGAAACCAGAGAAGTTCAAGATCGAATGCCTTACAGACATCAAGAACCTGTTCCTGCCGAACCAGCAGCCATTCTATGCTGCATTCGGGAACAGACCCAACGTGAGTCTGACTCAGTATTGTTACCTCGTACATCTGGGGCAAGTTGAGGTTCTGTTTAACCATCAGAGCATGATTGTCGAATGGGCAGAATCAGTCGAGATCGAGGAGGACTAGGACACTTCGTGTATAACCTCTTGAGATCCAGGGGAGAAAAAAATCATATTGATTTAAAAATATTGTTTTGACTCTAACTGTCCTCTTTAAGAAACAACAGGAATTTACAGAGTAGCATGTGCAGTATGAGAGATGAGCAAAAACACAATGTGCTCTACAGGGGACAGAGATGAATTGCTGGACCTCAGGAGGGTATCTAATGTATATCTCTGTGTGATGTAGTATTTTGCGGGCCTTGTTCTGAATCCCCCCCCTCCGCACCACCACAGGATGTCTTTGCCTACAAGCAGGTGGGCGTGCCTGAGTGCCGCCTCTTCACAGTGAACCCCAAGGGCGAGCTCATCCAGGAGCAGACCAAGGGCAACAAGTCCTCGTGAGTGCTCTCTCATGCCTATGTCCGTGCTCTATACCCTGGGGGGCTCTGTTTATTAAAAGTGTCCCTGACGCTCCTCAGGTACAGCCGGCTCAGCGAGCTGGTGGAACACGTCTTCCCGCTGCTGAGCACGGAGCAGAGCTCCGCCTTCAGCTTCCCCGAGTTCAGCTCCTTCTGCTTCTGGAGGCAGCCAATCGCGGAGCTCAGCATGGAGGACCTGCTGTGAGAGGGGGTGGGGCTATGGTCTGAGCCATGCCCCCCCAAACCCACCCCACCCCCCTCGAGAGAGGGGAGGCAGGGTGTCACCTAGAATGTCACTTTGAGAAGGACCGATGGCTTTATGGTTATCTGATTGTGGTAAAGGCACTTTCCGGAAAAGCTGCTTTTCAGATCTGTGTACCTTAATCTGACAATGCAACGGGGGATGCCGGGTTAGTTCCGCTACCTTATATTGAAGACAGGAAAAAGCACTGAGATGGATAATATTCAGTATATATACTTATATTTTTAAATTGGTGACGATGCTGGTGTTGTGTTCTCAGTGGTTCGGAATTGTGTTCAGCTACATGCAGCGAGTATGTGTGTGGCATGGAGATGTTTGCGTGCGTGTGTGTGAGAGTGTGTGTGTGAGAGTGAGATTAAACCAAGTGGTATTTCCCATGTGTGCTTTGTTCCAGACCAGCACTTCATACAGTTCCCAGACTCCCCTAGTTTTGGGGGAGGCACCCTATTGCACATGTGTTCGGTCACATCACTGCGTTGGGTAGGGGGTGAGAGCAGATGCACACTTTATGTAGTTAATGGTGTATGTGGGTAATCCGTCGCATCCCTGCAAAGTGTATATGCTTTGGTTCAGACGTTTGGTGTCACTAGGGGGCACAATCGCCATTCTGAGTGACTTTGCAGCTGGGGTGGATTCTGCCCACAGGTATTGGTCAGACGTTACACCATTTCTTAGCATGCCTGAGAATGAGTTGTGATGCTGGTGCAGATCCAAGGTGATTATGCTGCGGGGCTTGCACAAGCAGACACCCTTGTGCACACATGGGCTGGGCGCACACGTGTATCCATGGACACTTGGAGCACAATCATACCCTGCTCTCCCGCCGAGCCACACTTAGTATTATTTATGTTGAAAACATGTTTGTGTTGCAGTGCAAACCCTAACCTGTCTGGTTTGTCTGTTTTCTGTTGCACATCCTGTTCAAGCTTCCTTCCTGTCAGTGTTTCATGAAGTTTTTGGGGTGGGTGGGTGTCTGACTGCACTTGTATGTGACGTGATTGTTCTTTCTATGAAAGTAATCAATCTGTGTGAGACCCGCACACTTAACCCGGTAATTAAAATCTGAATATTAATACTTTTAAGGGTGCCAGTAGCACTTGTTTGTAGGGTTTAAATTGATATTTTTTTTGGCCCCAGCCACAATCTTAAATGCCTTTTTAAATTGTAAGTATACTTTATGGTAAGGAGACTTGTTAAAATATATTTTCAGTGTAAAGCTTAAGATATGATTGCATCGTACCTCGTTTAAGTGAACTTGCCAAGATAATATGTATTGTGTTTAAGATTACAAAAAGATAATAAACAAGTGATGTCAAAACCATGGTGTGGGCAATTTGTTTTAATTTTTTAAAATCCATTCAGCAGACATTCACAAAGCGAGGTGCAGCTGAAAAGCAGGGGGGGGGGGGGTTGCTAAAGTCTGCTGGCCACAGGATCTGAACTGGAGCCCTTTGTGTTATAGGCATGTCAGCCTATCCTGCTGAGCATTCCTATCCCCACACAAAGCTACACACGTGTAAGCTTCCCTGTTGTGAAGCGATCACATGTAAGGGTCAGAAAGCCAGGTCAGCCAATGTCCCTGGAGCTACCGGGTTTAAGGGCCTGAAGGGGAAAAAAAATCATTCTAATGGTTACAGGATTTGAACCAGTAACCTGATTACAGGCCTGTTGAGCCACATGCCACTCCTTTGCAGGTAGGCTGCAGCTGTCTTGTGTATTTTTCACCTCTGAAGCCCCAGGTCCAGGAAATGCAGAGGTTGTACGGTTCTGCAGCAAGTCAGTGGGTGGCACTGTGACCCCGTACTTCCAGCAAGATGAGCTCTGCTCCTGGGCTGTCCATGGCCATCGCATGTGTATGGACTGCTGACTGTGCTCACGCTTCCTGGGATAGGCTCCAGGCTCATGGGAACCCAGTACTAGATAATTGCTTGGAGGAAGGATGTGAATCTGTGTGGTTAAAAGATGCATCTGTGAATCTGTGTGAGCCCAGGGTGGCGGTCCTCTCAGACTCTGTCGGGATCTGGGTTTCCTTGTCTTAAATATTCTGTGATTTTATTTTTTTTAAACTGGTGCACTTTATAACTTTTGTCTCTGTTACTATAAACTCAAGACGCACAATAAATGAATTTTTGACTTACAGATTGGTGTATGTACATTTAGTGTGGTGTCACTTTCCTACACCACGTTAAACTGACCAAATGGCTGAAGAACTTTGCTAGTATTAATTTCATTGCTATTCAACCAGATAGCACTGGAGCTGGGGGTCAGTAAAATAATGGGGTAGAGTGTAACATTTAAATATCTGCCCTTCAATTCAAGGCACACCCCAACTCAACATAGCAATAGTAATTTGTAATTATTCTAAGAAAGGACAGAATGTAAACATGGGACTTTTGGACCTTTACATGTCAGGAAACTGAAATGAAATGAAAGGTCTATAACATTTAATTACAGTAGGTCCCCAAATGAGGATGATTACAGTCCCCCATCCTTACAGAATCATGTAAACAAAATATTTTTATATTTGGTAATTAAAAACTAGAGCAGACTTTTCAAATATAGCTTAAGAGCAAATATATTACGTCTCCAAGTAATAAAATTGCATAGTGTTTGTTTACCCATCTGTGATTGGTTGCCCAGGTCACGTGACTAGCTGGGGGGGGGGCTATCTGCTGACTGGGGGCGGGTAGAGGAAGATGGCAGAGAAGGTGGAGAGAACCACGCTGGAATCGGACGGTGCCAGCCTGCCAGTGGTGAGGATCAGGCCCACTCTGTCCCCACGGTTCAGGGTGAGGATCAGGCTGAAGGGGGCAGATCCCCCACAGAAGCAGCCCTGTCCACCATCGGCCCCATATCCACTGGTGTTCAGCCTCTGCACACTGCGACTGGACACAGAGACCACAGCCTCGACACGCTCGCCCTGCACTGCCGTCAGCACGGCGGTCAGCAGGTATCGCCCGTCCACTGGCACAGTGAAGATCCCTGTGGGCCACAAGGGGGCAGCAGTGAGACATGGGAAGTGGCTTCGGGGGGGGCTACAGCAATTCACAATCGATTCTGATAGGGGGCTACCTGTGAGGGGGTCGTAGTGCCCTCCGTCGTTAACTAGCACCTTGTCGAAACGGATAACGCCAGTGCTATTGAGGGGGGTCACTAGGGTGAGGCCAGCGGAGAAGGAGAAGGGCCCTGCCCCCACACTGGTACCTAGAAGGGGACATATAGGTCATTCCGGTTTCATGAGCAGAGGCTGGGGGGGGGGCGTTTCCCCGAAGTTTGAGGATGGAGCCACTGCAGGTAGCTTCACGCCTTGTATTTAGAGCTGCACCTGGAGTGGCAGCCGCTCCAGGAGTCGCCGTCTGCGGTGGTAATTGGACAGCTATGGGAAGCAGGAGGAAGTGAGGTCATCAACCTGATCTCAGTTTGACATACACAAAATTCACAAGAAAAAGTGCTCACCTGGAGAGACATTAGGCTTAGATGCAGAAACGAGAGGAGGGTAACCTAATGGGGATTAAACATATCGAGATGGATAAGTATGACCAAACGGAATGAAGAAGTGGGTTAAAGTGCTAAACAATGACATCACTTCCTTGTTACCTGGTGCCCCGGCAAAGCCCATGATAGGAGTCATGCTGCCGACACTCTGGGGGAGTTTGCCGGTTGCCCGGTGCATAGTGCCTGGGGGCCCCGCCTCGCCTGTCTCCAATACGGGCTGCTGGGGGGCAGCCGGGAGGAGTGAAGAGTCCGGAGGAGGGGTCAGGGGTGGGAGGCGGCCAAGGGGAGTGGCGGGGTCATGTGACCTGCTGGTCTTGATGTCAGGAGCAGGGCTGGAGGTCTCTGCTTCTACCTCAACTGCGGATGAAAATTGACAGACCACCATAGCTGTGAACATGATGAAATCAGCGGATGGGAACGATGGAAGATCATGATTTTAGAACCAGTATGGAACAGCCAAGAATTCCCATCATTCCCCGCTTGCTTTGACTGGTGTTTAACAATGAAGGACCTGTTCCAGTATTCTCCACATATGTACGTCACCCCATGACTGGTCCATGAAAGAAATTCAGTCCTGGTCTCAGGAGAATTTGCCTAACAACCGCACACAGAGAACATAAGCCAACTAACGACTCTGTTCAGGGCCAGCTCTCAAGCAGCCATCCATCCATCTCTCTCTCTTTTCAATTCCGTCACTCAATGAGGAAGAACTCCTCCCTTGCCCACACACATCTGTGTTGTGGTTGCCAGTCCCCCAACCTTGCCAAAAATGGAACTGCTGGTCTCTGGGAGGAGAGCCTCACTCAGTGGAAACACAGCAACATTAATTTTGAGAAGACCATGGGACACTCTGAGCAAACTGTAAGCACACAAGGAGCTTAGCAGTGGACAACCAGGGCAGATAAGTGATACCTATGAATGTAATGACTGAGTTGATCAATTAAAGCACACTGGTTTTTACCAATTTAGTCTGAATTCTACTTTTATAACATTATTTGTGCATTACGTTTCTGTGACATCTTTACCACCTGTGAAGCAGATGTTTTAGAGCCCACGATATTACAAAACTGCAGTGATTTAAAGGTTCAAATTGCAATTGCTGGTAAATCTGGTTCCCAAACCATCTGCTGTCCAGAAGATAGGAAATGAGAAGGTCCAGGAATCCATGGCTCTCTCAGAATCTATGCTTCTTCTTAGAGAATCTCGAGAACACAAAATTCACACCTCTTGTTCACCAAAACCCAGCCATAACATTTCATAATGACCCAATGATTTCTCCCATAAATCCCTGGGGGTGGGTAGGTCTGAGGACTGCTGCCCCCTCCCACAATCCAGGTGGCCATTCCTCTGGGCAAACATCAAAACTCGGTCAAAGGATTTGTGGTGACCGCAGCCACCCCATATACGTGTACAGGGCAGAACCTTGCAGGGGGCCAGTGAGACAGGCTCCCCCCATTCACGGACATCTGCAGGGTATGCTGCATCATCGCAGGGTATGCTGCATCATCGCAGGGTATGCTGCATCATCGGTTGCCACGTCAGCTTGAAACCTTCAGATGACCAATGGAGATGCCAAACCCATGGGTGGAAAGATCTCGAAGCCTGGTGCTGGTTGTCCTTAAGAAACTGGGCCTTCCAGCTGAGCCTTCTCGTGAGCTTCCTGAAATGATCACCCGTAACCAACGCAGTCTGCAGCCAATCTTCTATGAGCTGAAGGCAGGCACGTCCATCTATTACCCCTTGGCAGGAAAGGCAGTAGAACCCCCTGTTGTCTCATTCCCGTGGATGGCCATAGTGGAGACCTGCCCCCCACTTTAAAACACATTCATGTGTGTTTATCAGCAATACTGCTGCCTGGTTGCTCAGCTTGACTTAAACATGCTGATATGGGGGATCCCCTTTCAAGGAACTGCAGGGGGGTCTTTAATGGGCAGCACATGTACAAAGCCAAGCATGCAACAGGGCAACCCGGTGGTCAGCAATCTCATTAGGGGCTTCAGAGGGGGCAGGGTGCTTACCCACGATGCTTCAGGGAGTTTGCTCTATTAAGCTCCCACACACATCAGACTTGTTTGTGAAGGTACAAATCAGTACCCTCCAATCACAGCTAAATTTTAGGGGACAATCTCTAATTGGCTTAATTCAAAAACCCTCCTCAGCCAGACCCCAGTCCAGCAACCATAAAGTGGGACTCAAGACCCCATAAGAGCCGTTTATGTTCCCCTAATGGGAATCAACTGGGAAAAAGGAGTCCCCTGTGCATTTTGAGTTAGAGTCATCCCCTGGGCACCTCAAAATCACATTGTACAGCCACAGCTGTTGACATCTCCACAGACACTAGCTGCAATAAATGATCAGACCGTGACACAGAGCATCTCCCCATCTTCTGAACCTCGCCCAGAGCCCTGAAAAACATTTGTGGCTGCAATTCTACTCTGAAGTATCACTGACTAACAGCTGATATATTAGATGTATCATTAACCTCTCAGTGAATTCCTCACATGTTCTGAGAACTTGGACCTGTAGAGCATCCTGGGAGAGAGCCCATCCTGTGTGTCCCTCTCAGAATTATAAAGCCCTCAGTTCACGAGTCCATATCCCTCCATCTTACCCATCCGTATTTTTACGGCCGTGGAAAAATTAAGAGACCGCTCTACATTTTTAAATAAATCTGCATTTTTAAATCCTGGTTTAATCTTGGTCCTGCTAGCAGAAGGGTACACTGAGCAGCAGGATGCTTCCACGTTCAAAATATATAAGACAGCAGCACACAAGAGTAAAGTGATGCAGGAGACACTGGGAACGACCAGAAACCAGCCAGCTAAAGGGCATAAGCGACTTTCTAATGGCAGAGATGACCGTCAACTTATCCAAGTTTCTCATGAATTGGAGGATGTCATCAAATGACCTTCAGGAATGGGAAACATTGAGTGCAGTTGTAAAGTGCCCTGCTAGGAGACTTTGTATCAAGTCCCATAAAGCAAGGAAGAAGCCCTTCATTAATGAGAAACAGAAAAGTACCAGGCTGCAGTTTGCAAACACAAATTATATATTATTCACAGACACACACCAATAAATTGAGGGAAAAAAGTGAAACAAAAAAACTGTGCTGTAGTCACTTATTTTTTTCCTCGGGTTGTATAAGAGACTTTAGTATCCTTGGATTTTGTTATCCATGTGGGGTCCTGGAACAAATTCCCCATGGACACAAAGGAATGACCATATATATTGCATACATAGGGAGAGAACTACACCATTGTTAACACTAACCGATCCTTGACAAAGAGTGTACATGTTTCCTATTATAAGTGCAGAAAAAAATGAGTTATCAGATCGTTTCTCCCATCCCTTTGGAGGGAAACAATGAATAAGTGAAATGTTGGCCCACATTCTGAATTTTACCCAATTTGAAAGAGGATTTTTTCACACATTGTGTGTGCTTGTCATATGTATATAAATGTAGTATTTAGTTAATCACGTGGAGTTGTAACCTGCTACCCAATGGCTAGAACAAAACGAATCGTCATAACAGCTCTGGCTTGGTAGGTGACCCACAACATTGAAGAAAAGATGCTAACATGGACTTGACCAGGGCCATATTATGTATAAGGACTGGCAGAAAAACGCAGGTTGGTCAGGAAAAGACGGGATAGTAATAAAACAATCTATTCTCATCTTTTAAATAAGCCAGATGGGCAAATTGGTTATTTGGCATCTATAAATTGTGACTCAAATGAGCAGACGATACCACAAATGGTTACATCTGTCTGCAAGTTTAGTTCGGCTCTAAGTGATGTCATCATGTCAGCTGACAGACTGCGCATACAAATGTAAGACACTGTGTATACGATGTTTTGCAAGGCTAAGGTTAAGACGAAAGACTACAGGGTTATCATAGTGTGATTGATTGCAGTAGCACGCCACATTAAAAGGCGCAGTTCTCTCAGTGAATCGCTGCAGTACATCTGTGGGTGGTGTGGTAGGAGGCTTTCATGGCTGACTCACACGGCAGGAGGGGGAGTGTCTATCTTTAAGAAACAGGGCCCGGGGCCAGTTTCAAAGCTGTTTATTTTATCCAACACAGCTTTCCAAGTGCTCCTTACCGACTGGAGGCCATCAGCTTGTAATTTATTATATACAGTGGTACCTCGGTTCTCGAACTCACTAGAACTCGAATTTCTTGAAAGTCAAACAAACCAGTTTGACCTAGAAC
>JABJVO010000091.1:271286-296310 GCA_026770805.1 Boulengeromyrus knoepffleri
AACATGTTTAGGTGTAATTTTGGGGGGCCGGGAACCAATTAATTGGTTTTCCATTATTTCTTATGGGAAAAATTCGAACAGAACGCCAACTTTTTAGGATTCGATCCAGAGTCCGGAATGGATTAAGTTCGAGAACCAAGGTACCACTGTATTATATTTTTTTTTTCCATTTTTCACAACTATTGATGGGTAATTATAATACGAGGTCACTGACTTCACAATTCTCCATACTCTCATTGGTCAAATTATACTCCATTAATGCCTCATTAGATAAATATTCCAAATGAGTGAGTGTTCACTCGAAGCCTCGCCCTTCTCAGCAATTGGCGTATGAACTCAGCAGCAGGATGTCAGGTGACACATCTGCATGGATGGGCGTCACCCTTGTCTTAGGTGCCTCGACTTGCCAGTTGGTATGAACCAATCAAAAAGTCTTAAAAAGTCTTAACACTGAAGTGCTTAGCAAGCTTGAAGCAAAGCAGCTTTTATCAGGGACAGGAGAGTTCCATTTTGTATATTTGCTAGTATTACAGCAGTAGCTGGAGATAAGTAAGCAACCACAGGCCATCCAAGATAATATTTCTGTTACAACTATTGCATTATATTTACTTAATGACAACAGCAAGCCTGGAAAACTGTCACACTATCACACTACTCCCCAAGTAGTGGCCAGCATGCAGCAACAGTAACTTTCCTTGGCTATGCCCCCCCTCCCCTTGATGTAATATCAATAAAATCCCCAAGAGCTCTGTAACCAAGTGAGTCACATACAGCTGGCCCCAGAACAGGGGGTCGCAGCCATAAGCTTGACAAATTTGCCTCGAACACTCGTCTCCTGTAGGGGGCCGGATGTACCACCCTTCTGCCGAAATAAGAGCTGGGTGACCACTGTGTTTGTCATTCAAAATCATCTTGGATGGAACAACAAGGGTTTGTCTTAGGGAAGGAGAAAAAACAGATGAATAACAGATGGGCTGCTTTCGTACCACACTTGGAATAAGAGCCCCCCAAGGAGCCAAGTATAGCGCAACACCAAAGCCGTACAGTTAAAAACGGCCATGTGTGTTCAATCACCTCTGCACTCTTGGCATCTAAGGTTCTCAAATGGGAGACCGGGTTTTCCCCGAAAAAGTTGGAATATAGAGAGCCAACTTGAACAATTCTTCTGTGAGAAAGCATTTCAGGGAGGCATCTTGTGACATCCTTTTTTTCAGCTGCGCCTAATTGAGATCTAATTTTGGCTCATGAGCTACCAGCTCTGAACCAATGACAAAGCTCAGGTTACAAAACTTGGCTTCAGCTGTTTAAGACATTCCAGAAGAACCCCTGACACACATCTCCAATCATCACACATAACGACAGAATTTCCAAAACTTGAAGAAGCATTTACAAACTTCTAGACCATCTCAATTTATAATACTTACCCGAGCCAATGAGTGCTCTGGTCCCAAGGTCTTGCATTTCCTTGGCAATCGTAGAGAGCTGTTCTTGGAAGTTCTGAAGAGAGCCCTTGAGCCCAATGATATCCCTTGAATGGAACCTCAGGGTGCTGTTGAACTGATGTATGCAGGACCACAGGGCAGTCACATGCTTGTTCAGCCCATCCTTGATTCTCTGAAGGCTGTTGCTGACACCATCCAACTTGCCACACACAGCCTCCATACCGGATACTCGGTTGTCCACTCCAATCACTTCTTTTCGGATCCCTTCAGCGGTGTCCTTGCATTGGCTAAGTTCCACCCCCACCTGACTGGCAAGTAGCTTCAGCCGGTACCTAAGCTCTTCCAACTGGGTCTCATTGATGGCTGCCTGGGACAACCTCCTGTCCACCAGCTCCTGTGCCTCTTGCGCCTGCATCTTCCCACAGGTAGAGTTAATGTGTTGCAGGTCATTTGAGTAATCATTCAGTGAATCACCCAAACCAGAAACTACATCTCTTAAAGTCCCTACATCAGTCTTCAGGGAGTCAACCATGTCCAGCAAGGTCGAAATATTCCTGCTGTTTGGACTGCTAATTGCCAGCAGTTCCTGAACTAGGTCCTCAAGATCTCTCATCTTCTCAGAATTATCGCTAACTTCAGATTGCATCATCTCGAGCCTAAAGATGTTAAGATCCTGGGTGATTTTGTTATACACATCTGATTTGCACTCTATAGAACATGAATTACTCATTATATTCAAGTTATTTTCAAGATGCTGGATGAGCTGCTTGCTGGAGCTCACTTCATTCTCTAAATTTTCAAATCTCTCACTGCAATTCCCAATGATGAAAGAGTCATTCATTCCCATTTGCATGGTCATTAACTGGTCTCCCATTGACCTAAGATCTTTGATCGTCAAGTCCCGAAGTTCTGCTGTGCGCTCTTGAATGATTTGTGTCAGCTTCTTCTCTATGGAAAAGCAGTGCATCTCTGAGTTTCTCTCGCTGACGTTGATCCGAGCCTCCAGGTCCTCCAGACGGGCACTGAGAGCATTTTCAATTTGTGGCATAGAGAGTAAATCTATCTCACCATGCAACCGAGCATTGAGGGCGTGGTGAGCCTCTGCGATGTGCTCCATCTTCTTCTGGAGATCCTTCATACCTGTTGGCCACTCAGTGGCTGCAGCTTGCCCATTGTTCCTGAACTCACTAAGTTCGAGGCGGAGATTTTCAATCTCCTTCCTTAGGTCAGCCTCCGTGGATTCCACGAGCTCAGTAAGGCTGACGTAGTTAGCCTCACGTTCCTCACACTGTTCCTGTACCGACATCATCTTGTACTCGCAGGACCCTTTAAGGTCAGCCATCTTGATCTCAATGCCCTCCATAAGCTCCTCCTTCAGGTCATTGATCTTTTGGTCAATATACGTTTGGAGGGAATCCTCAGATGGTGCTGAAGGTGCTGGGGTTGGGATGGCAGCATGATCCATGGATCCTCGGTTAGCCTCCATGAGGAGCCGGATCTGACTGTCGTGGGCCTCCACAGTGCCACGGAGCTCATCCAGAGCATTGTTCTTGTTCCTCAGGGCATCGGTTACGTCAGTAAGCTTTGCCCTCACCTCCTCTATTCCCTCGGCCTCAACACCTGTCATGTGGTCGGGCAGCTGTATGGTCTCAGTGGTTCCAGCCAATGCCGCATTAGGCATACGTAGCTCACTCCGGAGAGCCATGAGCATCTTGCTGGCATCCTCCTGGAAGCTCACCCGGAGGTTCTCGCTCATACCCGTCATGGCAGCCTGCATGTCGAGGACCGTCTGGGAGAGGCGTTGGACCTCATCCTCAAGGTAGTTCACTGTGTCCCCTCTCTCACCATTATACTGCTGCTGGTTGGGGATCGCTGTTCCTTGTAACTCAGGCCCTTTAAGACACAAGAAATCCACAGGGAAAACATTTCAGTCTACCAATGGGCAGAGCCACAGAATTTCTCATGGGCACCCCCTAGTATCTGAGCCCCTGAAAGTCTTGTCCTTTCTCCGTCCTTATGGGATGAAGGTCACTCACTAACTAAGCTGAGAGTTAATAAGAGTGGAAGCCCAAGGACTTCTGAACACTAGGGATCAAGAGTCTCGATAACAGACAGACACCTGACTCAGGTAGAATGTTCGATCTGTGGTAGTGTTTGCGGTCCAAGTTCTTTGAATGTTCAGGTCTCTTACTCGGTTTGTGGTCCACTGGTCCTGGACTCTGTGGAGTAGGCTGAGGTTCCCACGGCACCTGCCTGGGGGCACCATCTTTCAGCTCCTTGCAGTCTGGGCCCCAGTATCCTGGGCAGCACCTCCACTCCAGCTCTGTCACCATCTTGTAGCCAATCTTGTACATGGACCGGTACTGCATCCGATACCTGTGCCACAACAGAGGGCGTCAGCCAATCATCTGCTCCTCTGTGCCCTTACGCATCATGGCCGGTTCTCCGTGTTTAGGCCACGCTGATCTCAGGAGAGGCGTGATCATCTGAGCAGACAGCTATCCTTTGGCAAGCATCCACTTAGTGAGCATTTGTAAATTACCTATAAATTACCTTGCATTTAACTACTGCAATAATAATATTAGCTATAAAACACCTGTGGTACTTAAAATCTTAACAGAAGCCTCTATTGAATGCGATACAAGCAGTCAGGCGTATTCAGCTTCACTCCTATACACAGCTGGATTCTTCCTTAAACAGTTCAGGTTAGGTGCAGAGCCCAGCAGTAGGTCCCACGCAGTCTTTTCGGGACGGCCCAGCTCCCAAACCGCTGCGTTACCTGCTAATCACGTCTGTTTACAGAACAGATTACAGTTGGAGACGTGCCACTATCCTGAGGAACCGCAATCAAAGAGCTCATAAGACTGGAAGAACTACCAACATGAAGTAATCTATTTCAATATGAACAGCATGGGGGAAAAAATACAGAATTTATATAAACTACAGCCTTCGATATAAGTGTCTTTCAGCTGGCGTCAGCAATCCCAACTGACACAGTGCTTCTTATTTATGCACATTGTAACTTTCAAACACACGTGCGGCACCGTGCAAAAGTCTGAGGCAGCCAGAGTAAATGATGTTTTAAATGATCTTCATGTTGGTGCTAAATTATGGTATGACGTCCATCAAAGTGTCTCAGATTCGGCATTTCAACACCTCTAGTATCGTCAGCCCAGTATGTGCAGCAACAGCCCAAAACAGCCACGTATTCTGAGTAGACCGCTGTACACCTTGTATGGCTAACCAATACCTTGTTGAGATATTTAACTAATTAAATCAATCAACTAATTGAGCTGGTGGTGGAATTTAATGAATACATGGAATGGCTGAGGTGCCCCTGAGGAGAGGTTTGGGAACTGAAGAGGTGTTCATCTAGCCATCCAACAAGATATGTGACTTCTTGGAGAACAGAAGAAAATCTTACTATTTTTTTTATTGTGTTACTGTTAATTTGCATATGTTCTATTTGAATTGTGATTTGAACTTGAATTGTGTTTTTCTTCTGAGGATACATATACACTTACCATCCAGATAAATAACTTTAAACATTTTCTTTGACTGCTTAAGACTTTTGCGCAGTACAGTATTTCCAGTGTAACTTTCCAGTTCGAGGAGCAAAAGCACCCAACAGTTCTAGAAACATGTGTCCCTGGCCAGACTCCTGCACCGCCTTCACTCCTGTGGGAGTATCCTGGTAAATGGGGAAAAAAGCTCATCTCCATGCCAGGGAGAAGACATCCCTGGCTTTACTGCCCTACGAAGGAGAAACACAGTAACTACGATGACACTGAAACTGAGAAAAGGGGCTTCTATGTGTAGTAGGTAGGAAAATGATAACATTTTCCTCAAAGCTGAGCACAGATGAAAAAGACATCTTGTCAAGAAATAAAACAGAGCTTTAGTGTATGATATTTGGTCAATATCTCATCATTGATAATATATGCAGTTATGGTGTTTTGCCTGAGTGTGGCAGTATACTACTGTCCTCTCTCTGGAAACAAATGATCCTCTGCTCACATACTCGTTATAATTATCATCTAAAATAAATTAAATAATACGAGTTCTGGAGACAAAGCACATTTATATAAAGTATCAATTTTATAATAAAGCACACAGTACAAAAATTATGCTTGTTTATGATTCCTGAGAATAAGTAAGTTCAATTCAGCCCAGGAGGGACACTGCCTGGATGTATACAGAGAAGAGACACTCGGGTTTTGTTGATCCTGGAGCTTGGAGTGAGCATTTTGGTTGAAGGTGAAAGTCAGGGCAAATCGATCTCATATCACTTTATAATTGCAGCACCAAGACCTTATAATTCATACTTAACCTGGGAGCCATTGGTAATGAGAGACTGGAAATGATGTCAACCTAAACACGTTCAGTAGTAAAAACCATGTATGAAAGTTTGAGATGTGTAACTAAAGAGCAAATTTCCAAAACTCGCTCAGTCCACTGGATATGTTTTCTAGAAAATTTCTATGGACTTAGTGGGGTTTGGAAATTTAATGAAAGTCCAGTCCTGAGGACTGAATGAGATTTGGTTCCTGATGCTGAAACATATGATGAGGAAGGCTGACTTCACTGACTCATGTCTCATCAAAACTTGCTCTTCGATTGTGCTTGTTTGAAGAGTGATAGAGCATTTAAGAAAAGGTTATTCTGGCCACTGGCTATGTCAGGAGATGGGTGACCTGAAGATGGAACCTTCCAAACCATGCAATCCCAGCAAGGTCCTTATCAAGACCAGACCAAAAAGTCATCTGCGGTGAAGCGAAGAGACAGTGCAGAAATCCTGATTTATTTCTGAACTCCAATCACAAAAGACCTTTAAAAATTTCCCTCAAATCCCAAACGCCTCTAAACAGGCCTTTGTACCATAACTGGAGTGGAGATATTTGGAGCATTCAGAATTCCAGGAACAGAATGTCATTTATGACAACAATTTCCAGGGCCTGCTGCCAGTTCTTAATTACAAGCGGTTTTGAGGCAAATCGTTCACAGTACCCACAATTTACACCTTGTCAAAAAAACTGGCTACACAGACCAATCCTTCTGTCTGCACTAGTCCCTTATGGCCAGCAAATGTTATGAGGAAACACTAGAAAATATTATTCTGTTGATTTGTTTAGTGTAAATTGTGTGTTTATAGTGACAACAAGGAAAGGCCATTAAACTATAGATCTCTACATGTTTTCATTCGAAGAACAACATACTGGATACAAATCATTGCTTTGTGGTCACAGAATGAGACAGTCGCTTGATGACAGATGGATGGCCTTAGGTCTGGAAATGTGTCAGTGGTATAGAACAGGGATTCTAAGTGTAGGGATTGTTTGTGATTCTTCAAAAACATCAGGTTAAATCCAGAGATGGACATTTCAGGTCCAGAAAGTAAAAATCCAAACCAGGATTTGGTTTCAACCAACCAGTTGAGTACAATGTGATTGTGACTCTTTATAGTCATCTGGTTGGTTGAAACAAAATTCTGGTTTGGATTTTTACTTTCTGGACCTGAAATGTCCGCCTCTGGTTAAATCGGAATAATGGCAGTTTCCTTAGTGTCCACAATGGGCTGCAGTCGATCTGAATTCTGTTTGCTGCTTTAAGTGAACAAGGGCCATCCTGACATATTGGCATACGACATATCTGCCAGCCCTGCTCATGAGACGTGACGTCACACAGCACAAAGCCAGCACAGGCATATGCAGGTTTCACTATCAGCAAAGTTAATGACAGCTGAGCATGTAGCATGTATAACAGGGGCGTGGCTACGGGAGTCCAGCAGGGGGGGCCCCCAAGACCTCAGACAGAATTTGAACACTGGTGCCCACCCATCATGTCCAAATACCCACCTCAGGATGGTACCCTAGAAATTCTATGAATATGTAAAATTTAGTTCCGGGTTGTGTTATACAGCATTACTCATGATTACCAAGGAGAAAAACAAAGGGAACATTTACTGGAGCATTATCACTGAATATTGGAGCAGTGTTGGTATATTAGTCTTCCATGTGATAGCCATGTAATCATTTTGAAAAGGTTTATTGCTTTTTATGACCCACGACTTGGCTAAGTAAATGTCACAACTGAGCTGCGGACCAATAAAAACATCAGTCTTCCACCCTCCCTCCCTCGTCTCGCGGGACCCTTACCTCACTTGCGGAGGGCAGTGGGGCTGATACGCGGGGCAAGGCGCGACCTCGCGCTCCACAAACGTCTCCATATCCCCCAGGACAGCGCAAGTCACGTTCTTGTGCACGACATACGCACAAAAGTTTCTGCAATTGATTAAAAGAATGCATATGGCTGAAATATCTGCCATTTCTACACTGTCCTTATGCTTAACATACCTGTATCACTGTATGCGTTAAACAGTTTTGTTGCGCATAATTGTTTTACTGCTTAATCACTGCAATATTAAATATTTCTAGGTATTGATTACACGTTTAATACAACACAAGCTCGAGGCATCATAGACATTATAGTAACATGGTAAAGAAAAATAAATAACTTTAAACTTACGCAAATAACAAGGAAGGATATAATAATAATAGTTTTATGTATTATAGGGCAAGTGTATTTTGCTCCTTAAGGTTTTTCACACTAAGGCCACGATATTAAGGAACGCGCGGAGGGGGGGTGTATAAATGCAATAATTAACGACTACAAGCACAAACCAGCAACTCAATCATAAACGTTTGGTTACTTACTTATTCCCGTGTTTATGTCCCGACCCAGAATAAGGAGCACCTTGAAACAAACTATATCTTGACGGAGTTCCATGGATAAAGGAGAAAGTCAGAGAGAGAGAGAATATTGCGTATTTAAATCTCACATCTGCCGCGACGCACTTCATCTTGCGATACTGGACTGAAAAGTGGGGTTTTAAGAAATTTCAATTGCGCGCATTCGTTTGAATAAAAGTTAAAGCTGACTTTAGAGCTCCCTACTTCAGTGACGAAGCTGAATAACTACACAGCTTCTGCAAAGAAGTGGAGCTTATTGGAAAGTGACGTCCGTGGTTCCGACCCCTCCACCCCCCGCAAAGGCTACAGAAAAAAAAAAACCCGCTAGCCAGATCATTTCCATCCGTTTTCCCACTTTGCCGATTTCAGTGTGATTATCGGTACTCAGATGAACGAATAAAAGTGTTTTAATCACAGCTTAGGCTAAGATACACGGGACTCAAGGGCGCAGGTTTGGTTTCAATATATGTTGGTACCAAATCAGCCCAGTTCCCCCCCGCCCCCCGAAGCACACACGGTACTACAAAACTGGAAAGGAGAATGATTTTTATTTTTTTTTTTAGATTAACTTGGAAAATTCCAGCAAATGTGAAAATGGTATTAAGAAATGCACCATAATGCTCAAAATAGTTTCGCCGTTCCATCAAACGTTAAATATGAATTGCCGACTGAACCTATTGTGCATATCTTGTATTCATTAATCACGTTTTTTTTTTCTCTCAGGATCAGTGGTCTCTTGATCGCCCGGCAGCAAATAACAAGGGGAGCTCAAGCATCGGTTATTTCCAGGGTGCTTGCGGGAGGGTGGGAGTTTGCAACTCTGATGCGCCTATCCCACGCAGTCAGCGGTGCAGGAACCTGGCGACGTGCATCCCCCCAATACACAATTTAGATTCATCCACTGTATTTAAATTATATTGTGTTCCCCCATTGGGAGCAACGGTGTAGGAGTGTGAGATATTGCCCCCCCCCCAAATCAAACTCTCCTAAGCTGTCGCTCGGAATTATGGCTCCGGTACGGAGTCTCCATTCACGCTACGCAACTGACTGGGCAGGACTATCCACTGACTTACCGGTAAATCTGAAGGGCGTTTTAAGATACATCGTCAACATCTAACAGCTTCAGGGCACTACATAAAACTTTTTCCATTTGGTAAACGTTCTCGTATTGACGCTCTAGAAAATTTCCACTGCTGTCTTGGGGTAAAATTTACATTATGCTTACAAAAACCAAGCCTATCTTTACCAATTAATAAAAATTCCTAACCCACACAAATACATATCGATATCTGCTGCAAATACCACAACCTGCCCACTATTGATGAACTGACCCAATATCATGGTACATGATTATTTTTACCATATTGCCAAGTGCCGTGCACAGTTGGCAGCAATAGGAAGCCAGTTTCCGTGCCCACAGTGACATGTTTAATGTTTTAGAGCCAAAGAAGCAGTGACTATTGAGAAGATGCACAGATACCCCAAAGAAAACTGGTACCCAGATCCCCGGCAGGTGGCCTTCCAGAGCAGTGAGTGCACAAGATCATAAAGCCCTTTACCCCAGTTCCTTTGGTAGGTAACTGCCCCCCTTCAAACCTGGTGAAGGTGTAGTCGCAGCACTGGAAGGTCAGAGAGGTCAGGGAAGCTCTTCCAAAGGACGATTCCAGACTACACTGGATCTCACAGGCTGCTCAAGACCCGAGACGTGGCAGCAGCCTGGAATTAGGATGTTTTTCTTTCCTTTCTCACCAGTAATTTGCTTTCCTTTGCAGCTCGGGCATGATTCAGGACACTGGCGTTCCGCAGTCTGCCGCCTGTCTAGAGAACCTGCTGCTCATTCAGACCAGCCCGGCATCCAGGAGACTGTCTGTCATTCTCCAGCATCGTGACACCATTTTTTAAACATTTATTCTACTAAAACGTATACAAAGGTAGCCGCTTCATTTTATTAAAAAAAAAAAAAAAAAACTGAAAAAACATTAAAAAAAAAAAAAAACGATGCAAGCAGCTTTTAATAGGATGGATGTTGATAATTACATCTTATATTAACAGCAAAAACAAGCAGGGAAACGTGTCAAATCTAAGGATCGGCATGAGAAACGGAATCAAAGGTGCTGCAGCGTTACTTATAAACATACACAGCAGACACCTGTTTCAGCAATTAAAAAAAACATCATGAAAAATGTACAAATTCCAGCATTTACATACTAATAAATAAATTCAGAGATGGGAAAATATTTGCACTTTTAAGAGGTTCTTCTTCTTGTCCCCATGCTGTGAGAAGATTCGGACCTGAAAGATAAAAATGAAAAATGATGACCCTTAAAACACAGAATGACATTATATGGACCCTCTGTCACTCTTAAGTGATCCATCCATCCATCCATCCATCCATCCATCAACTGCTCATCTCACACTCTACAAACGTCACACTGGATAGGTGAAAAAAAAAAACATGCCGTCCTGGATAAGGACCCCAAGTCCACCCGCGATACGTACGCTGAGGATCTGCTCTCTCTTCGCAGTCTCTTGGGGTTCATGTCTGAGCCGTCCCCTTGACTGGACCGCTTCGTCCCGGGACCTTTCGACTTCCTGGACATGGACATGCCTGACAGTGGGGGGGGGGACCCGAATATTTCAAACACTCCCCTGTCACATCTGGACACATACGGAGGCACAAACACATTGCTGCTCTAAAGCTCGACTGCTTGGTGGCAGGTGGCCATACCCAGTGTCGTCTCGATGTCTTTGAGCTGCTGCTCCTGCTCCTTCAGCTCCTGTTCCTTCTGCACCATCTCGGGGGAGCGCAGGTGCTCCATGTGGCACTCGTACTCCTCTCTCGTCTCCTGGCTCTTCACCATGGCCATCCTGTACTGCTGGAGGAGATCTGAGGGCCAGCAGCATGAGGCAGTGAGGCCCAGGGAGCGACATTACGCTAAAGCAGCTGCAGATTAATACAGAAGCAGCACCACAAGGGGAGTTTCTCAATACAATCAACGCAAAGATCGTACTTGTGGTCTTTGCAAGGCCGGTCTTGCCAACTTGCCTCCCAAGAATGAACTTGGGCAAAGTCAATCATGGGATTGGTCTCGCTTTGGCGAGGATGAAACCGATCCTTGATATTCGTGGCAGGGCAAGAATGACATCTGGGGACTTTTACCGTCCTCGTGTGCTTGTGTTCTTGAGTATATGAACTGGTCTTCGGCAATAGATGATGATGTAAAATGGATACACGAGAACAAAAGTGCGGTCAAGTACGCAAACACCCTAGTGCTGGGTCTGCCCTCGTCGTTCACCTCAGAAATACTGGGTGCAGTGATATTAGAAGAATTACTATGACAACTGTGTCACAGTTGCCATGGCTACATTAGCAGCTCTGCTTTAGGTTCTCTTTGGTCAATTAGCATCAGGGACCAAAGCCATCGGCGAATGCACTCACCAATCTCCCCGCAAAGTGTGTAGTATTGCTGGGGGGGCGGGGCCGCGAACACCTGGCCCCGGAGCTTCTCGATGGGTGGGGCCTTGTTCTGCAGGCCTCCAAACTTGCCGTTACTGCGCACTCGTTCCCCGTGTCGGGTCAGCAGGGTAGGGCACTGCATTTTACTTTGAACAACCTGGGGGAGGGGGCACTGCATTTTACTTTGAACAACCTGGGGGAGGGGGCACTGCATTTTACTTTGAACAATGCGTGCGACAATCGATTGTTTGTAAAAGCGCAAATGCGTACTTATTTTATGTGCATTTGTGCTGCTATGACAAGAAAATACCTTTCATTTTAACCTGTAAACCGCAAATGGGGGGTTACCATATAAAGATTAAAATGCATGATAGTGGTTTTCATATCAGTGCAAATGCACACAAAATTAGTACGCATTTACACTGTTACCACAATCGATTGTCACGCGTATCGCTTTTAAAGGTGAATGTGTACTTGCGTACCAGTTATGTCCATCCCTGCATATGGTCACTGTACTCAAATAAACCCATATTCCCTGCTCAGTATATGAGAGAGAGAGAGAGAGAGAGAGAGAGAGAGAGAGAGATGTATAGGAAATACTTTACTGAGCCCCACTGGAAATTCAAGTAAGCCATGCACCCCTGAACAGCCTGCTGATTGTTGGAGGAGGAAAAAAGGGGACATCAAACTTGTGCCAGTTAATCAATATGGGTGGTATTTAGCTACACAACTACAAACATGGTTGCCTTCGGGCTGTTTGTTAATCCTCAAGAACCAGCAAGCTGATGTCATCAGCAAAGATGATGTAATGCTACATTGGAAATCAGGCATTTTGGGCTGGGCCCCAAATGGGCACCATAACTATATAAATGCTGCTGGTTATGATGACATGCATAAACAACACTCACGTTCGGCTTTTGAGCGACTGCGCTTCCAGATACCCTAACATTACACTGTACCGTCAGAGAATCACGGTCACCCTCAAGCTGACGAGGCCCGCGGGCCAGCCGCACCCCAACTCACCCCTTTGCGGTAGTGGTTTGCGGCATCCAGGCTGTCCACCAGGATGGTGTCCCCCAGGAGGTTGCCGAAAACTGAAAGTGAGTGCAGGAAGCCATTACAGACGGAAAGCTGCCTGGGGGTGAACGCAGATGACGAAACGGGAGCAGGAAATGATGTCTGGGGTGGGGTTAAGGCCAAATGTGGGCGATCAGAATCCGAACAAAGAACAGCTTATTCCAGCCTTATAATCCAGGCAGCACTGAAGGGCAATCAACATCCAGTGGGCTGTTACAGGAAGTAGCTCGTTACAGAACCATCTGGAACTGTTTACTCCACAGGTCAATGCTGGTGGGGGCGGGGAAGTCACCACTTAAAAACCAGTAACCGCTATGATAACCCGACTTGAAGGGAGCACACTGGGGCCTGTCAGGGCCCTGAAGCCCTGGCCCCTCACGTCAGACTCACCAATCTGACAGCTCTCTGCGTTCTTGGGGAAGATGAACAGGTCACGGGCAAACATGGGGTTCCCCTGAGGGATGAAGGTGCAGACGCCATTCCGTATGTGGGGGAGGGGCCTAATCATGAGGGAAACACCGACAGCTGATGTCAGAGACATGGTGCACTGGAGGTGGAGCAACGGAAGAGGAGAGAGAGCCCACTGGACTAGACGGCTTCAGTGTATCTGATGGATATGGTAGGGGAGCACCCAACTGAGACAGAACAGCTCCATTCGGCTATATAGAGGTGAAGTTCTAGAAGGAAACAACACTCAAGCAACCACCACCACACCCAATAAGCATCAACCACCACAAGACCCAACAACCACCACCACACCCAATAAGCATCAACCACCACAAGACCCAACAACCACCCACCACAACAGCCAAAGACCAACAGCGAACCCATCAATATGTATCGGTGGCTGCCATGTACCTGTTGCTGTTCTTCCAGAACACCGAGTCCAGCGGCAGAACCTGCTGCCGGCCCTGCGTGTCATCGTAGATCTGTCGGGCGGCGGCCGTCGTAAGTGTTACCACGCAGTCCATGTCACCTGAGAGGTGCCAGGAAAGGACCCGGGCCACGTCCGAGTCCACAATCTGAGCCAAGTGGGCGACCTGAGCACGGGATGTGATGTTAGAATTATTCGTTAATGTACAGCATCACCAAGCATAGCAAAAATGTTCACATTAACACCCCGATAACCAGCACTGAATATGCAGAGTAGGCCAACAGACAGAGGCTGAATTTATCAAACTGAAACCTACATCAATACGGTCAGAGAATGGCACCATATTTGAGACAGCAAGGGATAGAGGACCGTAGACCAAGTCTGATCAAACTTCCTGAGGGCTCCTAGATATACACCCCCCCCCTCTCTCACTCACTTGTAATCAATCTTCTGGAGGAGCTACTGCAAGTTGTGGGGGGAAACACAGGGGCCCTTTCAGGGTCATTTATAGCCGATGAGTTCCTGCTAAGTTGCTGGTGCACTGCTCATACGGCAGTAATTAAACATCCACTGGAGACCCGGATAGGCCTTAAAAGGTTGTTTCTTTCTGAAGGACTAGAGAACCAACAGACAGAAGTGGCTGCAATCAACCAGAACGTCGATGAGCAGGGAAACCAAGCAAGGCATTCATGCTAGGGACACAAAGACTGTCGTTACAAGGTCAGTGAAACCACCCTAACCAGCCACTTATGGAAAAGGCTACAGATGAGCCCTCAATACCCACTCCTAACCAGTCTATGCATCACATGTCTGCAGCAGCAAATATCTGTACATTATGAAATACAGATATCATCCAACCAAAAACAGTAGGTGGTTCTTGATGACATATGGGCTACAGTTGGATCCCTCAACCTTCTGGCTGCCAAGTAGCCACTGACGTCATACCATCTTGGTGTTGAGCGGTAAAATGGACTGATGAGCATTACCAGGTGCAGAAGCTGGCCTAAAGGAGATCAGATCCATGCTCTCTTGTGCAGGAAGAGAAGAATTCAACCTGGCCTCAAGGGGATCAGCGACCACGTAAACATTCGACCAAGTGGACTTGGGTCCTTCCAACTCTTTGTGGTATGACCTTTGTTGTCTGCTACAACCACTCAAAGTAACCTTCTAAACAGCCAGGGCTGGGTTTTATTGGGGGGAATGTCACCTTTCCAAGGACGTCAGGGTTGCTCCTGAAGGCCTCAGGGATAGAGCACACCCGTCGGGGCTGCTTCAGGAGCCTTTCCTGCTCTGCCTTCTTCTGGGAGATAAGGACGTCAATGGCTTCCACCTGTGACAAAAGTGGAAACACACACCCCCACAAATTAAACACTGAAGAATGTTACGCAAGTCCAGTGAGGGACGCAGAATAGGCATGGACTCAATTGCATTCCTCAAGCCTTCAGGGTACACATTTGAATTTGAAATGAATGTTTAAGCATAAGCCAGTTTTCAGTTTCAAAACAATATCATTAAAATTTGAAATCTGTACATCTGGGCTGAAGACTAAGTCACTCTTCACCAGGGGCTTTCACCAGGGAATTGCACAACTGGAGACAAACATAAGTGATGTTTTTTTTAAAAAGTAGCACAACTACAAACAGCATTACACGAAACAGGTTACAATCAGAAGTGACGTAGCAACAAACAAATATTCCAAAATTCAGTCCCCTGCTTTCTCCTTCCAACAAGACAGCTTGCTGAGCCACCCCGATAAAAGCTTTAAAAAAAAAAAAAAATTTGAAAATGACAGAGCATGAAGCCATCTGGACGCGGATTCACAGCTGGCTTTTTCCAGCACATTAATATGTTCCGGGCAGCTGGATGTGCACCTTGCCGCCCACATCATCCAACTGTTCCCTTCGCGACAAAACGGAGGCATGAGAATCGCAGGATACACAACTGGCATTTATTGACCAACAGCGGGCTGTACTGTACGCAGAGGATTCAACTGCGAAAGAAAACGGTATGGTGTGACTGAAATGCCGTGCGAGGCCTGGACGGAAACGAGGCAACTCCAGCACTCACAGTGGACACTTGTGTTGGGTTTATATCGATCTTCTTGAGTTCCGATTTCAGATAATCTTCTTTGTTAGTAGCGTCCTGCAGCTGACCTGTGATGAGAAAAGCACACTCAGGATCAAAAGAGCCTTGTTTAACGGACCCCCATATAATTTCCAGGTCTCAAGCCGTCCCTCATGGCTTGCACAATGTCAAAAAGGGGACTTGCCCTTCAGCTCGGAGATCAGCTGGTTGTTGGTGTCAAACAGACTCCTGTAGGCGATGATGGACTGAGAGAGACGGTCCTTTTTTTGGGTCAGAGTTGCCATTTGCTGTTGATTCTTAGAATCTGGGGGCAGAGATTTTATTGATTCATATGAGCTAACATGCAATGTTTTAAAATATATAATTCAAAGAACCATATAACTTCTAAGCTTATTTGCACACGACCCAAAGTACCATATATGTAGTTTGTATATTGCTGTACAGTTTTATATAGTCTTTACTTACAGTAGTTGTACAGATGTTTTCCCATACAGTTTGAATTTTTTTAATGAACTGCACTGCGATTAGGAACTCGTGACCCAAGACTTTTACTCACTAGCGCAGTCGTTCTAGTGATGCGACAGTGAAAGTGATTTACTTTGATTTTTTGCTTGCATCCAATATCTGGTTGTCACAGCTATGCCTAAGTTTATTTGCACATCATTAATTCTCTATTTTTTTCTTCTGTTTCTTTTGTGTACTTTTCTCTTCGTTGTACGTTTACTTGTACGATTCATGTCACCACCTGCACCAACAAAATGCTTTGCACTTAATAAAAGGATTCTGATTCTTCAAAGCTAGTTTGAGCACCAGGTTGCACAACATACTTCAAAGCCTCCACACACGAGATTTACATTACCAGATAAAAACACGGCTCGCTTTACAGTGATGAAGAACCACAGTGAATTAGACAGGTAGGAGAGGAATTTCTGTAGGAGATTTATGGATCTTGCCGGCACATATCTTGACCACATTCAGCCTTCAGAACTTAAGCCAATATATTAGTGCCCGGGGGCAGCACACGACTCTTCGTGAAAATTACTTGACCAATTCATGACTTTGTCTGCTCACCATTGTAAAACATGAAGGGGAGCTCGAACGACTTCAGCACACTGTCTGTCGGCAGCCCACGCACCAGGGGCTGGAAGACCAGAATGTACTCCATCCCATCCGTCCCGGGGCTGTTCTCCAGGATCACGAGATCCTGGCACCACAGAAAAGGGCGAAATTGCTGAAGGGCGCTCCAAATGAACCTGGGGCGCTGGCTGTTAGAAGTGTCCCAAAGGACCCCCGCAACCCACCTTGATTTCAGCCATGCCCCCGGAGAGCTGGAAAGACTTGCTCTTAACCTTTCCCTCAAACACAGGCAGCTCCACCGCACCGGTAGCAGGGCCCCTGAAGGACACCTGTACTGTCCCATTCAGGTGAGCTCCAGCGGGATTGCTGTACTCGTCCTGTAGGGGGCGACACCAAATTTAAGGTATTTTAGGAATGACTACTACTTAGTAAGTGATATCCTTCTAAGTACCAACACATTCTTCCTTAGGGTAGGACCTAGACCAGACCTCCAGGGAAAGATAAATATCAGGATAAAAATACCCAAAAGGTAAAAGCAGCCTCCGTTAATGCCCCCTCTCCTACAAACCAGTTAAAATGTAGCCACAAAACAAAAAAAACCACCACCAGACGACATCACAGCCACATCTCCCGTGAAAGAGCAGTCAGACTGGCGTGTGAAAAGGCGAGACTCGACTCGCGCCGAACGCTGCCGGCTCCTTGCCGAATCTTGACGCCACAGCTCACCATGATCTTCAGCGACAGGCTCTTCACCAGGGTCCGGCTCTCAACCTCGTGGATGTTGGAGACCACTGGGGTCGGCGGTTGGAAGTCTGGCATCAACTTCTCGGGAATGCTGGGCACCACGTTTATGACGTACTGGAGTGTGTGTGGATCGAAATCGATCGAGAACAGAACCAATTAGCCCTTATGAGGGTATGGCATACAGATGACCTCCCAATACACACTCCTAACTGGTTCTTGCATCACATGTCTGCAGCTGCCAAAATATCTGTACATTTCGAAATACAGATGTCATCTAACCAAAAACAGTAGGTGATGACATAGGGGTTACAATTGGATCCCTCAACGTTCTGACTGTCAAGCAGCCATTGACATCAGACCATAGGTATATATAAAATCAGATTGTAACACTCCTGCATTTGCAGTACAGGGACATTCACAGTAAATCAAAAGGTGCTCAAGACATTTACTGACACACAAATTTAACCAAATAAGCTCAAAATGGCACAGAGACAGGAACAGAGTCCCTGACTGCCGAGCTTCTGAGAGGAGACTGACCTGATGACTCCAAAGGCATTTGGTCTTATCCACGCAGAGTACGAACTGGATCGTGTACTTCCCAATGCGATCTGGAATTATTTTGTCCCTGTAGGAATACAGGTGTACAGAGAGAGTTTTTAAAAAAACTGTCTAAATGAGGGTCCAGTATGAAAGAAACCACATATACATTTAAAACACTAAAAGAAAGTACCTCAAACACTTGGTTATATCAGAGCCAGACAAGAGATAAACCTGAGACTGAACTTTAAAAGGCTTCTATGACAAGGAAAAGCAATTATGGGGCTCTTTTGGTGTGAAAGTAAATGGTATTGGTTCTCCAATAGGAGGGGTTCCCAAACTATGGGTCATGACCCAAAATGGGTTGCGGCCTCAGCTGTGGTGGGTCGCTGATTGACCATGAAAAGCCTAATTTATAATATGGGTTACACAGTGGTGGGTCTTTCTGCGTGCCCGTTATACAACGAGCCTCTGCAAGATGCAAACACCACGCGTCAATGAGTGGTCGCTATGCCGATGTCATGTAGAAACTTTATCGTATTGGATACTTTCTATCCAATCAGAGTGGTCCGTTTCTAGTCGATATAATTCAGTGCGTGTATACAGTAAGTCAGTCGACAAAAATGAACAAATTAAATCGACACCTTCACAAAAAGCACCCTCAGTATTAAGACAAGCAAAAAGAGTTTTTCCAGTTAAAAGAGGAAAACTTCAAGAGACAATGTTTTGACAGTGGAAGAGTAAGTTCAGGGTTAAGCTGATGACAGGGAAGTGCTGGGTCGTGTACCAGTTCATCCAGTATACCGGTTTTAATTTCCCATACGGTATTATTTTTTTCCATATACCACCATACCATAGCATAGCTGATAACAGCTGTAATTCTTCAATAGGCAGCAATTAGATTAGCAAATTATGCACTATGGAGCTGTGCAGTGTATTGAGAGAGGACCCCGTTAACTGTGTGTACCATTCTCACTAACAGGTTATAACTTTATAAAGCAACAATTCTCTTATATAACTGTCCAGCATTGGATTACGTGTAATTTAATTAGCATTGCGATTAATGCATGTCGGTGAAGCAAAATATTACCCTAATATTATCGATTTTCACGGTAGTAATTATTAAAATCATGCCAGGTAAGGAAACATGTTGATGCCAAGCTAAATAAGGTTTTTTAAAAAAAATAAAATTCAATAAAACATGCTAAATAATAAGGCTATAGAATAAAACATGTCATTATCCAGTTAAATAAACATCAATAATGTAATAAAACGTCAGTTATAATATGAAGCTTTATTATAATAATTAAAGAGAGAGAACTAGTATGGTAAAATATGAAGTATTCTAAAGTACAATAACGGTGAAGGGCAACACCAAGGTTGCTGCTGGCAGACGATCACTGACAGCGAAAATACAGAAGTACTATGGCCAGCGAAATTCTCTTTTATTAGTATAAGCCTTACTCATCATAACTTAATTCTTACTAGTAAAAATAAATCATGATGAGTAAGCGTTATACTAATAAAAGACAAGTGGGCTTGCCATAAACGTACAGTGCGACTGAGAATCGAGGACATAGCAATGGACATTCAAAGTTCTGTAAGAGATCAGATCTTACGGACCCAAAAAATAGCACTTGAATCTGTTGATATTGTAGAGATACCTCAGTTAATTGTCTATGCAAGATACATTAATGGCAATGATATTAAGGAAGAATTCCTGTTCTGTCCTGTTCAGCTGCAAACCACTACAAAGGGAAAGGATATTTTCAGGGTGGTGGACACCAACTCAACGTTCAAACTGGAATGGGTAAATTGTATTGGTGTTTGTACTGGTGTATGACTGAGAATAAGTCTGGTTTTGTGGTTCATGCTCACAGAACGGCTCCAGACATGAAGCTCACCCACTGCATCATACACAGGGAGACATTGGCCAGCAAAGCACTGCAGTATGACCTAGGACAGGTTTTTTATGTAGTGGTGAGGGGAGTAAATCTGAAGAGAGAGAGACCTCTTCAAAACAAGACTCTTCAGAGAACCATGCAGGGAGATGGGGGCTGAGCGGCTGCCGTTTGATTGTGAGGTTAGGTGGTTTTCCGGAGGTAGAGTTCTGGAAAGGCTTTGGCAGATTAAGGAGAAGGTCTTCGTCTACCTCCAGAATGATAAGCCAGAACCTGCCAAGAATTTCCAAGAAGAAACATGGCTTGGAAAATCTGGCTACCTAGAGGATATATTCAATCAGCTCAACTCACTGAATACAGTCCTTCAAGGGAAGGAAAGCAGCTTTCTAGAGCTTGAAGGGGCATGGCAGGGCATCACAGCAGGCCTAGGTCTGTGGAAGTCCCAGCTACTTTTCAGAAGATAGGCGTCTGCCTCTGGGAAGCAGGTCATAGCTGAGCACCTGGCCAGGCTACAAGCGAATTTTCAGCACTACTTCCCCGACTCACAGGGATCTAAAAACCTGCAGTGGGTAAGGAATCCATTTCAAGCTGTTCCATCATCAGACCGGAGTCTAAGTTGGAGTCACTGGTTACATTGTTACAAGTTAACAATGGCAGCGAGGTACTTTTTGAGACAACCACTCTCACGGTTTTGGGTTGCTCATTTGCAGCAGGCAGTTCTCTCCTGTTTGGCTGATAAAGCCATTGATGTACCGATTCAGTTTGATACAACAAACCTTTACGAATCCGGATTTGTCTCTACCCTGGCATATTTGAAAACCAAATAGAGAAACAAGCTAAATGCTGAGCATGACCTCAGGAACACTGTACCCCGAATAGAGCTGCTTGTGAGAAGCTTCAACCAGCCACATACTTCCCATTAAATCTTCTTACTGAACTAAACTAGTCTAATGCTGGGACAGAAAAATATAAACTGCAGCTTTTATAGCAGGGGTGTGGTAGGAGGTGAGGAAACATACAGAATGTTATAATTGCTCAATGTTATCCGTGTTTTGGCTCAAATACAAAGATTTCATTATATATATCTTGGGTTTGGGTCCCAGGCAGACGACAAATCTCACTTTTAGGTCACCAGGTGAAAAAGTTTGGGAAGCGATTTACAGTCTGACTCGGGTTTAATATAAAACGCGCTTCTGTATTGATGTAGGCTCAGCCCTCCTATGGGGGAGGGGGCTTACCCCAGTGATAAACACAGACGAGGCCCCCTAACTGGGCCCCGGGCCAAGGGTCAGGCACAGAACACACACCTGAAATAAAAGCAGTCGTCCTTTTCGGTCTCCTTGGGTTTACTGCACTTGAGCGCGGCAGCCTGGAGGGGAAGAGAGGGATGCACCATTTTTTCAACATGGGGGGGGGGGCTGGGGTAGAGAATACACGGTTTAATAGGTGGGGGAGAGAGCGGGCCACTGTTCTCAGATTGGGATAGGGGATATACCATTGCAGTACCAAATTGAAAATGAAGAAACAATGCAGCAGAAAGAGATGATAAACCAGCTACAAAAACTGGAAAGGGATGAGAGAATCAGCCCCTCCCAGAGAGACACTCACCCCGGAGGGGGGCCGGGGCCCCGTGGACTCGCCCTTCCACATCAGCATGGATATGGAGGCCGGGCTCAGGTTCCTGATGGCTGCCCCATCCTCAGACAGCACCGTCACCGAGAACACTGCAGGGATCACACAGGCACCAGGGATCAGGCACGGCCTGCTTATGGGCTGCATGGAGGCACAACCTGCCCAGACACGGCGTCCCCTAGTGACGAACCTGGGAAGAAGCTACCGGCGCGGAACTCGGAGCCCGTGTCATAGTTCACAGTCAGCTTGACGGGTCTGTTGGGGTCCGGCACCACCTTGAGCTTCACCACTGGCCCCGGGATGGACTGCTTGCCCAGGGTGCCACTGAACTCCAGGCTGTACTCCCCCCTGAGTGAGACGTAGGGAGTTAAAAAGGTCCGAATGCAGGACAGACAAGCTGTGTGCCAGCAACTACACAGTCACCATTAGGCATATGAATATCACACTGCAACCCTAATGACCCAAGGCAGCCACCGTAGTTCAGAAACTGCTAATGTAAAGCTTCACATATACAGTACAGTGCAGAAGTCTTAGGCAGTTAATGAAAATGATTTAATGATCCTCATGTTGGGGTAAAATAATGATCTGTCAAAGGGCGACAACTCAGCCATTTCAAAACCTCTCCTAAAGTCTTCCCAGTATTTGCAGCACCCATCCAAAACACAATATGACTCGACCACAAGTATACCTTGTATGGATAATCAATACCTCAATGTTGTTTTTGGGGGTGAAATTTAACAAATTACGTGGAATGAGTGAGGTGGCAAAGGAGGCATTCTCTGACAGCACTACACTGAGCTCTGCAGAATGACCCATTCTTACACAAATGTTTGTAAAGCTGGCTGGAGGCTGGATTTTACATCCCTGTGGCAATGGGTCTGAATGAAATTCAATGATTAAGAGGTGCATCCCAATACTGCTGTCCATATAGTGCATATACTTAGTACACAAATAGTTTCAAACATTTCCTTTGACTGCCTAAGACTCTTGCAGTTCTGTATAGACTGAGCAGAGCCATACAGCTTTACAGTAATGATTCTAATATCTGTGAATGAGGCTGTCTGCTCACTTTGCTGCCGTGACATTCTTCACTAGGAAGCTCGCCTTCCCTTCCCAGTCACCTGCCTGTGCGGGGGGCACCGGCGTGATCTGCAAGACAGACAGAGCACACAGAAGCCTGAGAAGGGGGGAGGGAGGGGCAGGCTGGGGCTGCAGATACCCTGGTTTCCATGATCAGTCACATCGTCTCATAACTGTTCTGTCCATTAGATCAGCAGCATTGGACAGATGGAGGCTCATGTGAATCGTTACCGGTGAATACTGGACCCCCGCCCCAATAAATATGAATGAAAGTTTGGATAGGGAGATGGGAGAACTGGGAAAATGACCTGTGCTATGTGGAGCGAACCAGGAGGAAGTGGACATTAAAAACTGTAATGTAAAGCATGGGTAGGGGCTCTGGCACCAAAACAGGGGCAGCTTAGCTGGCTGCCACTGAGGGTTATCAGCTGAAGGGGGGGGGGGGACTCAGAGCCACAGACCATTAGAGTCATATCGGAAAGCCCCAAACGGGCGACCTCACCTTCAGGTCAGAGGTCACACAAGGGAGCGAGGGGTCACAGACCATCAGAGACACATGCGGAAAGGCGACCTCACATTCAGGTCAGAGGTTATAGACCATCAGAGACACATGCGGAAAGGCGACCTTACATTCAGGTCAGAGGAGGTGGCCTTCAGGGAGATGATGGCATCCGGCTCGGGGGAGGGACTCCCCCATTCGTCACAGATCTGAACCACCAGTGGCCTCTCGATACTGTTCCCGCTGAATACCTGGAGGGGCTGCCGGAGAGCACACCCAGACACGGCCGTTAGCTTCCAGAGGAAGTGGGAAAGCCTCAAGAGCAGGTCGGGATAAGGCACACCTCACGGTCACCGAACATCCATCCGTTCGTTCAACGTGAAAACGGAATTTCGTCTAATTTTGTCATCTAACATTGTTTGCATCATTTACGGTTATTGTTACTGTTTATTCAATGTTTTCGTTACTGTCTAAATGTGTGCGCTGTGCTACTGTACACCTGCAATTTCCTTCAGGATTAAAAAAAAAAAAGCATCCACCCAATCATCCAATTAGACGGGGGGGGGGGGGGGGGTACCCCCCCAGGCTTGTCCAGAAGGCTAAGCAGTTTGGGGGGGCCGGGCAACACGTTGAGTCGCACACACTCTGCAAACTCCCTCCAGGCGAAGCAGAGTTCCCGTGGGCCGGGAGCCCCAGGGAGGAAGCGCACCCCCTGGATGACGATGGACTGCGAGCTCTCCTGCGAGCAGAGGAACGAGACGAACACCACAACCCCCCCCCCGTGACCTGTGAGAAATCGATGGATGCCAACATGTGCGTCGCATAACAGTAACGTCAAGCTATGAAAACTGGGCGCTGAAGTGAGGAGTTAATAATCCATCCACTTCTGGACGGCTCGCAGACACAAACCAGGGTTTTCCCTACCATAAAAAGGCTTAGGCCCAAGTGATTCTGCGGAGCACCTAAAAGCTGAATCAATGCCATCCACGCTGGAGTAACTAGGGATGCTACGAGGACCAATACTGCAGTGACAAGTCAATGCCAAAATTCTACAAACATGACACATGCAGCATATACGCTTACGAGCGTTCAGTTCTGTTAAATAGTGCTTTCGTGCGTTTGATCAGGAGGGAGTAACTCACAGAAGCCAATATGCAAATAGTGCCATCGTACATTTCAGACCAAAGGAGGAAACACTTAGCAAAACAGCTCAAAAGACAGGCATCCAGACCTATTCAAAGACATCAAGGCGAGCGAGTTTACGTTTATTTTAACTTTGCATTAAAATGTTTCCAAAGTGCTTCACATATTTAAGGATAAGGATGACATCATTATTTTTATTTGTGATAACCATGTAGCGTACCAGATAACTGAAGTATCGCCATTTTTCTTTCACAGTATCAGCCAGAAGCAGATGTCAACCAGGAGAGGCAAGAGTGAAGTCAGCAAACATACACACATCACATGTGGTTTTTGTTACGTTCAAAAGTTTTAAACAAAGGAGTGCACGCTGAAGTACACATGATTTTTTTTGCGTTATTGAATTCATGGGACTTCACTGGTACCGACTACTGAATTTCTGGCATTGTGATGTTCCTACCAGTAGCTACTGGGCAACCAATCAGAATGAATGTAAAAACAATGGTGAGAATAAATTATTAATGTTACACAAATCAACAAATTTCTCCTTTGGTCCTGTGCTGGTTGTTTTTAAAGTGCTCTATAAATAAAGTTGGATTGGACTGGATTAAAATCTGGCCTGCAGGTCGATTTTTCATGTAGCTCCCCCCCCGTCTCCCTCTCAGAATGTCGCGTCCCTTGCATCGACGCCTCGTCGCACCCGCCCGCGTCCCACACGCCACCCCCTCCC
>JABJVO010000091.1:296940-318469 GCA_026770805.1 Boulengeromyrus knoepffleri
CACACCCCCCCACTCATGAGCAGAATTTAGTCACATCATCAGAAAAATCAAGTAACGCTCATTTAGAAAAACAAAACAAAACAGCTCAAGCGGCCACCATGGGAGAAGACCCCCCCCCCGAGCCAGTGGCCCCCAGGTTATTTAGCTTTGCGACCACTGCCCCCGTTACACCCCCCACCTAAAACTCAACTCTCTACCTGCCACGTGACCTTCAGGCTGGCTTTATCCAGCCCATCTGCGGACACTCCGAACGAGTTCACGCAGGCCGACGTCAGCGTTGGGGTCTTGTTGCCAAACTGGTCGACGACTTCCAGACCTAGAGGCGGGGATAGAGTTTCACATCAGAAGGCCGGACAGGAAGTGGGTGCAAGAGGAAGGGGTTCCGTGCTTCCGGAGAGACTCACAGATGTCCCCGGGGAGCAACTCCCCCATGCGCACGGAGGCGATGGATTTCCAGGTGGCCTTCATGCGCTTGGGCTCGTCGGGACGGGGCCTGGGGGGGGACAGGACTGCGAGTCAGACTGGGGGTGGGGGCTGGCTGCTATCCCAGCACTGTCTGACACTCAATCCTACAAGTTCTCAGTTACTGCTTTAGTCACAGAGAAGTACGCAAAGCAGCCACCACTAAGAACAGATTTCTCCCCTCCATCCCCAATAGAAAAGAAAAAAAAAAATAAACACACGAAGGGGATCTGATGCTGACTGGACCCCAGAGCATCCTCCCCCGTCACTGACCGACTCACACACACATATGTATGTGCATATATACACACAGCATATATATGAGGCCCGATGGGAACGTGATCATTCTGCCAGCTGCAGGATCTGAGGGCACAACCTTCCGGACTCGGGCACAGGTGCGGCACTCACATGATGGTGAAGGAGCACGTGACGGAGGAGTTCTCGTCCTGCAGGGAGACCTGGTAGTAATGCTCCTCCTTGGCCACCGTGGGCACGGGGATGTTGGGCAGCTTTCCCTGGTCCAGCTCCTTACAGCTGGCCTGCCAGTTCACCTGAAAAGGAGACACGGACAAAGCTGCTGGGGCCAGCAGTCCAGCAGAAGCACCCGAGAACGTCATCGGGTCAAAGCCTCCCGGACCCGGAACGCCTCCTCACGTCAGAAGAGCACAATGCCTGAAAACGCCTTTTGTTTTTTTGAGTTTGTTTTTAAGCTAGCTAGCCTTTTCCCATGGACAGTCAACCTAGGGGGAAAACCCTGCTAACTAGCCACTAAAATATTTGTTTACATTTTAATGAGTTACTTAAAATAAATCTAACGGTGCCAACGATGATAAAATATAGGCAAAGATGTTAAACACATGCAGCTTTCTCAGCATCACAGCTAGCGTGTGTATAAACGCGAATGAACCTTCCTCCGGATCTGTGTACAGATGCCAAACCCCATCTGGAGTCCACCCTCCTCACCTTGATCTTCCTGGCCAGGCTGGGGGTGAGTGGCACCGCACGGTCGGCCTCGTCGAACATCTGGAAGTGCAGGTCCTGCAGGATGTCCCCTGCCGTCCAGCCCACCTTCTCACCATCCTTCAGTGCGATGACGCTGCCGTCCTCCTGCTGGCTGTAGATCTCCAGCCTGGCCACCTGCCGACTGGGCGTGACCCTCAGCACCTGCTCTACAATCTTCACATTCTTGCAGCCCTGTGGGGATGCGAGCTCAGGTCACCGACCGGACCAGAGATGTTTAGATCCCTGTACGGGGACAATGTCGGTCTTGTAAATGACCCGACAGGCAAGGCAAGCCGAGCGGGAGACGGACGGCGGGACTCACGGGGATGTCAAACTTTGCAGTGATCATCTGGTCTGCCTTGACGTTCTTGATGTACAGCTTGCTCTTAAACAGGCCTGTTCCTGTGTTGCTACAATCCAAGGCCTCCAGGGGAAGGTCTGGGGTACCTGTGAACTGCCAGAACCACACGACAGACAACGGTGACATTTACACTCCCAGTTACACACTGCTTATACCTGTAGCTAGGCTGCATTAATGCCTAGTCGACTCCTTAATAGCACACACATGGGTAAAGTGCTATTTTCCTCACTTCATGTCACTCCGGACAAAAGCGTTCATTAAATTAATGTGTCTTCTGGAAGGCTGCCTGTTCAAGTCTCGTACTGGATCCTCTGTTGTACTTTTCATTAACTAGGCAAAATTCCGCGTGCACACACACACATATACTGGTTCCTGCCTCAACAAACAATGGTCTTACTTGAAATGACAGTATCCAGCTTAACCAAATACTAAGTATACTTGGACATACAAACTACCTCGACCCCCAACAGAAATGAAATATCCAGATTTTACTTTGGAAAGCAGTCAGACAAGTAACAGTGATAAGAGCAGCCCTTCAATTTCCAGAAGTGTTCGCTTGTGGCGGGATAATCGACGTCATGTGCAGAGAGACTTTCCTCACCCTACAGTCACGCAACAAGCTGCGTTCAGCTCTGGTCACCCCTAAATCACCCACTGACCCCCACCCAGGCTTGGCCAGGAGAGGATGACAACTCGGGCCGACCTGCCGGGCGTCTGTTTACCAGAATCATGGAGCTCGACGGTCAGTAAAGACTTTGTGGCAGACGTAAGAATACCCCCCCCCCCTCCGCCATCCATCCGCCAATGCTCTGCTGTGGGGGGGTCAGTCCAGGTTTGGGCAGACTTGTTTTCCATTAACAGCTACACCCCCCCCCACCCGTCTACACTGCCAAGCATGACATCATCCCTGAGGGATGTTCAATGCAGACATTCAGCCAGGTCATTGTTTCAGAGATTGAAGACCCTCACGGTCACTGAATTAGACACAGAATCGGTTGAGAGTGGAAAATGAGCATGATGCATGAATGGAAACAAGCAGCTTCTGGCCAAAGCAGACCACGGTGACCGTACTGGAGGAAGAGCACGTGGAGCGGGACAGAGGCCCCCGGTCACCTGGCAGCGGACGATCAGTTTGGGGTGCGCCGTGATGTTGCCCGCCTCGTCGTGCACCTCCACCCTGAATTCCTGGCACGTGCCATTCTCCACCTCCATCTTGGCGCTGTCTGGCTTCACCTTCAGGTAGCTAGGAAGCCCTGGGGGGGGGGAATAAGCAGAGGCGTCTGAGAACGGCAACACAGTGGAAGGAAGGCTGGTCAGCTAGCAGGCGCTGACGTCTACATCAACAACCTCATCCAGCTTGATCTGGTCCTGAATTTTAAATGCGGTTCACAGGACACAATGCGTCCTTCGAGTGGACGTCACCAAGCATGCTGCTACTACAGGGTTCCGTGTAAACATACACACACACACGTACCGCGTCACCCCACAGACAAATCCCAGCTGACCCCAGCCGCCTAATAAACTAAGAACGGTCCCTGAACACCTGCACAGCACCTGGGGCGCGACTAGTGGCCCCCTGCTGAGCCCCCCAGGAACCGCTCCAACCTTTAGGGGAAAAGGAACGTTTTGTCTATCTAAAGGAGGAAGGGGGAAGCAGAATGTGTGCATTGTCTGTGTGTGTGTGTAGGGGGGAGGGAAAGGTTTAGTAAAGTCATTCCACTGGGGATCAGCAAAAAATTAACATTGGTAGCAAGGGCTGGGTGGCTGGGTCCAGAGGGCAGGAGAGTGAGGAGACAGGAGCTCTCTCCCCTCCCAGTGACGGGGTCCCTGCCAATAGGACAGAACAGCCCCCCCGGAAGCATGACCCCATTTATTTTCATGAGTATACTGCCTCGCCGCCCCCCCACCATGCTGAAAGCCTGACTTCCTTGGGTCCTTAGAGTAATCACCGAGGTCATAAAAACATCTCAGGTTCAAAGACTGCCAGATCTCCACTGTGTTGTGGGATTTATTATATATTTATTATGATTTATTAAAAGAAACACCGGGGGGGCACCAACACCACTGGAACTGTCACTTTCTAGAACTTCTATGCCCTTTAAAGGCCAATACTGATATTAAAAAGAAAATCCCCATACCGGCTGGATACATCAGCCTGCTGATCTGTCAGCCCAACCCCCCACAGGGAGAAGCAGAAAGCAGAGCTTTGGGACCGAGCCCTCACCTGGCAGGAGGCTGATCTTCAGAAGCTGAGTTTCTGGTTTCATGCCTGGCATGATGACCTTCAAACTGTAGCCCTGCCACAGAAGCAACACAAGAAAGAGAGATACATCATGCAGAACCCACAAATACAGGTCAGACAAACCTTCCTCAATAGGGATGGACTGGGGCCATTTGTTATTCTACAAAAACCTCTGCACTCCATGCCCAATATCACAATGATCCCAATTGACTCTAGGTCTGATTGGGTATCCAATTAAGCGCAACGTGATGTGACAGTCATTTATCCACATGGAGGAGAGAATAGGGTAAAGTGCATTGTGGGAAGCCAGCAGGGAAACGTCGAGTTTTAAGGGTTTGTTAGCATTAATAATGCCCCTCTCAGGGTCCGGCCCTTTGTTTCACTGACCTTGCCCTGGAAATTCTTCACGGGGCCGGTCGCTTTCACGCCCTTGATGGTGAAGGCATTCCCGTTCACTGAGGTCCCGTCGTAGCTCAAGTCCAGGCCACTGCAACAAGACCCCATGAGATGCTCACACTCGCGAGCCCAACTCAGAACGAGCTCTCGCCGCATAGGGAGCTCGGAGCTGAATCCCGGTACTGAAGGGGGGTATATCACCCACCTACATTCCAGAAGGGGCTTAATGTCAGCGGGTGGCTTGGTGTGCTGCCCAAACTCATCCAGGAACTCCACGGGGATACTGAAAGGCACGGCTACACGGAGGGGGGTGGTGACGGCCCCCAGGATGAACGTCTGAGCACTGCCCGCTGTTGGGTGGAGAGCCACCATCATTACATGGCATGTATCAGTCAGTCAGTCAATGCTGCCTGATAGGTGAAGCTTCGCAAACCCTTGTCAATTAGAACAGCTTCAAATAGCATTTACCATCGTCAACTGGGAAAAGGCTGTCAATTACATTAAAGAGGATAGGGGATCTAATGACATTCAATGAATGCAAGACAACCTAGATAATGACTTGGAGGAATCCAACATAATCCCAAAACAAGAAGGATCACCGTGTTGAGTTAAGGTTAAACTGAACATAGGAAGGAGGATTTAATGAATTTACAGGGGACATGATCAAGCACGCGCGCGCACACACACACACACACACACACACACACACACACACACACACACACACACACACACACACACACACACACACACTCCTTCTCACTGGTGATCCGGCACATACATCATCATGAATATATCACAACGGAGCCATGCATTCATGAAGGGACACCTACCACAGATGGAGAACTTCATGCGGTAGGAGGGCAGCTTCTGCCCAGCGAACATGCTGGCGCTGCTCTCATTCAGCACGGCCTGCAGGTGCAGTGTGTAGCTGCCCAGCTTGCTGAGGTTCTCTGTGGGGGCAGGACAGGATCTTCAGACAGCGCCAACAAAAGGAACCAAGAAGTGACAAAGGCTCTCCTGGAGAGCCTTCACCATCTCACTACACACCTAGGTTAAGGAAGAGAGTTACAGCTACTCAGTATCTCTGCCTAAATCCAACAGCTCTCTTTCAGAAAACTCCAGAAGTAGTTTTCCCAAATAATATCCCATTGCTTGTACCAATTCTTACCAGGGCATACACAGGGTGACATAGGATAGAATGTATGTGCAAAGAGGTAAAAATTAAATTCTGAATACAGAAAGTATGAGGGTTAAGAAAAGCAAAATTCACAAATGAAGAGAGAAATGCACCCATAGTTTTAAACCAATATGGCCATTTTCCTCCATGCTGGCTGATATGGGAGTTCGTCTCGATGTCACCGGTGGGGGCTGTAGAGAATAACAGGGGGAGACATCTTTCAGATCTCACATCATGATGTCCCAAATAAAGGCATGACATACTAAAACATGAAATGCTCGTCTTCCACGATTTTCTGGACAGGCTTGAGTTCTGCTATTCCTTACAGTGCCAGAAGACTTTCAGCTCCATGAGAAGCTTCTTCGAGGAGCTCAAGTTGGTCCCAGGCATCCTAGTCATGGATTCACCTTTCTTGTTCAAGATCTCAACCTGGATGGGACCTTCAGAACCACACCACCATGAAATTAGCACCCAAAACAAAACTGCTACAGGCAAATGAGTTTCCATCTGAGTTTGCTAAAGGCAAACTCAAGTTACACTGGCTAGACTGTTAGAAATTTAGCATTAGCATTAGCAAATTAGCATTTACTTCCTGTTCTTGTGGTTACACTACAGAAAGATGTCCCAAAACATTCCGGAGCACTTACCAAAGGGGGTACCAGCGGAGCGTACATCATTCTGGGTCCATTCATTGCCCTCTGGCCAGGTCACTCTGAGCTTGTCTGGAAGTCTGCAATCAAGTTGAAGGGGATCAGAAAAACTAGCAAAACCAGCTGGGAGAACCACAACTTAACCCAAGGACAATGGTGTCCCACTCACTTTGCGAGCTCGTCATCGATGTATTTCTTGATGGACTTCAGATTAGCCCCCCTGTCGAGCTTCGAGATCGGAATTGTTTTGACCTCATCAAAAAGCTGCTTAGGTTCCTGCAGCAATAAAACAGCAGAATCAGGATTGTGGGCGTAAGTAAATGTTCTTAAAGACCCAAAAAGCTGGTGTCTGGACATTTACTTACGCCCACAATTCAGTTAGCAATAGCATGCGGCGTGCTCTGCTAACTGAACTTAATAAGCACAAGGATACAATGAATTTATACAGACTCCTGGCTTTTGGGTGTCATAATACGCATTTCACGAACGCCTTATGCACAATAAACTGCTAACCAAACTGTAAACATCCGTATAGTACCGAAAAGCCGGCGTCTGGACAAATGTTTCACCCGTCATCTAAGGCCCTGGTGATGATTGTGCATGCACTATATAATCACGATAACATCGTGAGGTGATTGTGACACGATTGCCCTACACATACTGCACCCAGGAGAGAGTCAAAGTCTCGAAATAAATCAGTGGATTTTAAAAACATTCACTCCATGCCAATCAACATCAACTCATGAAAGCATCATACATCAGGGGTAATAAATGATTGCCTGCTTTACTTCATGAGATATCACCAAACACACAGCGCGACCTGCAGATGTTGGTCATATTCAAGATCTGTTAAGACCACCGCAGGTTCGACCAGGACAGACCATCTGGCGATCTCGCCTCGTACCACAGCCAGCTGGACGTGTCCCCCCGTAGCGTAGACGTCTCCTTCATGATCGCCGTAGAGGAGGAACTGCATGATGCTCCCGAAGATGATAGGATGCGTCTTGACTGTTTTCACCTGAGGATCAGAGCAGGGGTGATCAGACCTGGGCTCGATACCCGTAAAAAAGGAGAAGATTTCCTACTGGGACCTGAAGAGTCACTCTTCACATAAGGAGAGACTCACATACTGGCCGGTGCTGTACGTCTTGCCGTCCCACTCGATAGACGAGAACTTGGCCCACGGCGATTGCATCTTCTTGGTGGACACGTCCATTCTGGCCATGATGCCCTGGAAGCCCAAGAACTTCACCTGTTTGTCCCACTTTTCGTGGCATTCCTTCAACCACTGGGAAAACTCCTTCTGGATTTTCACCCTTTGCTCCTGGAGCAGAGATCGGGGGATTTAACAATCAGGAGTTGAGGACAAAGTGAGACAGTACAGAAGACCCTGTGCAAGCCCACGTTTCAGGGTCCAGTCACCAGATAACCTGGCAATTATTCTTCCCTTAAATTTATCACATTTAAATTAACTTATTTCTGCAGATACTTTTATCCAAAGTGAAGATGACAGTCATCCAGCATCCCTGGAGTAATTTGGGATAAGACCCTTGCTTAAGGGCCCAATAGAGACATCACTCTTCCAGCCATGGCATTTAAACCAGCGACCTTTTGATCATAGGCACAGGGTCCTAACCCACAGAGCCACAAACTACACTATAAAGACGGCAGATAGTCAGATTCTTAATTACTTCATTATTTACAATTGCTTATGAAACAGATTGATAAAAAAAAAAACATTTAAGGAAAAAACATTTTTTAAAAAGCCAAAATGTCCACGTTTTCCTTGTCACCTGTCCGTTGACCACCCTGGTGAAGATGGTCTCCTTGTCCTTCAGCTGTAGCTCCAGGTCCATGAAGGTCAGCTTGTTTGTGCTGACTTGGAAGTGGTCGTTGGTGAAGAGCACTCCGGAGATCCTGTTGAAGCACTCCACCGGGACGGACCCACTCTTCTTGGGTCGGGCGCACCAGTCAAATCTGGAAAGATATAGTCCTTAGGCTCGACTCATACCACTGGCACAAGTGCTTGGGTGAGAGCAAGAAGAACCTCGAACTTAACACCAGGACCCACACAGGCTCTTACTCTGCTACGGTGGTGTATGGGATCAACCTGCCGTTCCAGAAACACTGAAATATAGGCCTCTTGCCTCGGCCTTCTTGGTTGAAGATGACATAGTCTTCATCCTCTTCTTCAGCTGCATCTGAAGTGAAAGACAAACCAGACAGGAACGTTAACCTCAACAGAAAGCAGAGGAACTCCCATCCGTAAAGACCAAAAGCAAACATTTCAAAAGTACAACACTGACTGGAAAGAGAATATGGGTCCTCAGGGTAGGTCTCCTTGTCATAGAGGAACGGGTGGTATCTGATGAGCCCTTCCACGATGCCTTCGCCTTCCACATGAGCCCTGAACTCGAAGGTATCCACACATGAGTTGATGTAGAGGGTCTGCATGTCATTAGAGACCAGGCGGAGGTTCAGCATCCTTGGTGTTTTAGACTTCTCCAGCAAGCAGATCTGGGAGCAAAAGGTATATGCAAGTGAGCCCAGGAACCTTACAGTGCCATTATCTTATTGGGATTCAGTACTGATTAAGACACAGCTACTTGCTGTGCATTAGTTTTTTGTAAACAAAACAAGTACTACTACTACGAAAGGCTACATTTGTAGGCAGAGATGATTCTAGAATTTGACCTTAAGGGTGCTCAGTCCCCTGAAGACATACAACATACTGATGTCACATTGTGTCATCTCACGTTAAAATTTGCAGACTGGGAGGCATGAAATGTATGGGAAGATGAGAGATCACGAAATGGTTTTACATGAATTATTATTTAGAGGGGGGGCTCAAGCCACCTAAATAGGGTCTTGAACCACCTATAGGCTGGAGACAGCCGTTCCTCCTTAAATCAAGCAAATCCTTAACACCTGCATGTCCATCTTGATCAACCAAAAGCAGCAGTATTCAGGCCATCGGTGATGTCACTATTTCGGGGGTTTCTCCAGGATGCTCCTCACCTGGATATCAATCTTGGTCATGGTGTCAGATGTCCTGAGGAGTGACTCCGAATCGTTCCCCTGTGCTCCGTGAATATAATAATGATAGATGTGCCTGAAAGGACAGAGCATGCATGAAAAAGCAGGAGGAGCTTACAGCACGGCGGACTACAGGGGTCTCAAAGTATCGGCCTGCAAGACAGTCCCAAGGGGCCCCCAAAGTTTAATTAGTAAAATCTGGCCCCCCAATCAGTCATTTCCCACAGAGAAAAAAAACTACATCATTCCATTCTTAAAGTGGCACTGCATATTTTACTACTACCAACCCTCACAATTCAGTGGATTTTTTGTAAAAACGTTATTCTTAAGTGGAATATGGGGGGGGTGAAGACCTCCTTTCCAGTGGCCTCCAGGTTACTGGAGTTTGAGAACCCCTGATAAATATGGGAAAAGGTATATCTGACATACAGAGGGTGACGAGCAGCTATATTGAGGAGGTCTGTGAAAATTCAAAACCAGTGAGATGAGCAACAATCACACCATTCTTAACATATACCAGAGCACTTTGGACAACTACAAATAAGGTAAGCTTGGTTTATTGGTGCAGGACGGTTGGGGGTGGTGGTGGTGGTGTGTGGGGGGGGTTAACTCACGCCAGCTCCCTGGTCCACACTTGGAAGTCACTCTTCAGGAAGGCAATGTGTTCGGGCTGCACCCCGGTTATGACCACGGCGGTGAAGCTGTCTTTCTGCACCTCCTCCAGGATGAGGTTGTGCAGAAATCGCTCGTCCTCACTGGAGATGTGGGAGGAGTCGCCTGGCTGGATGGGGCAAGTTCACACACATTCTCACTGGCCATCGGGTGGCGAACCATGAACCATGCACTGTGGACTTATTTAGGCTTTGCTTGTTCTTGCCCCAGTCCCTGTGTCTGGATGCATGCGTTTTTTAGCCTTGAATACCAATTCTGCTACAACCAAATGATTAAACACGGGTATGCTAAAGTCATATTTGTTACTGTACGTCATATTCAGTGTATTTAATTTCTCTCTCTTTGTGTGGACTCTCCATTCATGTAATTAATTTCTTTGGACATGACCCCTATGGCAGTGTTGACACCCTTACCCCCCACCCAGCGCTAACCTTAACCATAAGGAACCAACCCAAATACAAGACTTTTGGCATTTTTACTTTTTTGATTGTATTCACAGATTTTAATAAAACTGAGGTTATCCAAATGGGGACCTCAAAAGATGTCCCCAAAAGTAGGGAAATTTCAGGTTTTACTACACTTTGGGGACAATTTGGTTCTCAAATGTGATCTATGCAAACACACACACACACACACACACCTAAAGCTTAAAGTTCCTCACCTTCCTGTTTCGAATGAAACCACAGTAGATCTCCTCTCTGTTCCTCTCCTTCTTCTCAAACTCTTCCTTGGACAGGACCAGCTCGTGCACATCCGGTGAGCCCATCGGCCTGGTGATCATCTGCGTGGAGATGACGGTGCATCACAGCCATGCTATCATCCCTGTCAGCTCACTGTTCACACTTAATGCCCTTTAATTTGGTTTAGAGTTCCATGAACAAAAGGCTTGTAGACATTACAACACAAAATGAAAAAAAATCTAACTTTGACAGTCCTAGGAATCAAATGCAACATGAAACTAAATTCTGCTCCACTGGTAACACATATCCAGAAGTCTATAGAAGCTGGCTAATTAATGTTATGCGATCGAGTTCACACTGCAGGGCAAAAATTAAATGTAAAATAAGATCATGTCACGTACCTTACTTATATTTTAATATATCTTGTATTACAACAGGTCTTTTAAATATGCATTTCAAGATAAGTCTGAAGACTCCATATGCTACACTGACACTTTAGGGTTTATGGGAAAGGGGAATATAATCAACTCGAACAAACAAAGCCTATTTTTCAAATTATGCAATAACTGATTAAGTACAATTAGACTTCCTTGCAAATGGCCAAATACACCAATAAATAAATGAATTTGGGGTAGACAGATTTTATTTTATTATCCTTTATTTTAACACACATATAAGGAACAATGTTCTTAGAAGGGATCATATCATTCATGTTTCACTAGGACTAGGGCTGCATACCAAACTTCGGTATTTTTGCGGCACTGACCGATTCTGTCGAGACTCGAAAAATAAATTCTTTCGGTGCCAAATTCTGATACCCAAAGGGGAAATCTCAGTGTCTGCGAGTTAATAAGCACGCAGCATACTGCTGCAGAGATGTAAAGTCACTGATGATGGGCTAACATAATGTTACGCAAAGACGTCATAGAGGTCGGAAGCAAATACGTATGCGCAGAGACAAACCTGAGACCTGGCACACGTGTGCGTTGATTTTTTTTTACATTAAGCGACAAAATAGCCTAAGAAATCAAGTGTGGCTCAACAGGGCTACAGACTGTGGTCATTTACGAAGATAGTGCGACTACATTTTATAACTGGGTGCCCCAGTGTGACTTGCAAATACGCCTCCCATATAGTGGCAGACCATCATATGGGGGGGGAGTCGTATATCATATGAAACACCTGGAGAGACTGAAAACACACACACACACACACACACACACACATACACATACACATACACACACACAGGGATGTGCTATGACAATGCTACAAGGACATCATTTATATGTTCTACTAAAATTCATATTGGAGCACTGCATGTAAGGGGAGTATTGGGGGCTAAGAGGAGGTCAGTATGGACTCAAGCCATTTCAGCTGTGATCAAACTCATCGCCATTACTTTACACTTTTTAAAAAATAAGCACCTATAAAGCTTGCAAAAGTTTTCTGCTTTCTTCTGTTCATCTGCTCCAAAAAAAACTTCCTGCACAGCACATTATGCTTCATTTATTTGATTATTTAGCTTGATTATTTAATAGCTTAAAACAGCATAATAACCTGTAGGTACAGATGCTTGTTTGATGAAGTTAACGTGGCCCATCTGTTTGCTGTATTACAAGATTCCTTACATAAAACACTAACTTGAAGCTAGGGAGATCATATTTAATAATATTTGATGTATATTTAATGTAATATATTTAGTAATCATATTTGATGTAGCTAATTTTAGGTTCATAATGGAATAATACGACTTTGGCGTAAGATTTCTTGAGCGTGTGTGTCTGGAAGTGTGAGAGTCATGGCAGATGTGTGGCAACACTGCATGATGCATGTAATTCTGACATAGGGTATAATTTAGTTTTAGCAGTGGTTCGGACATATTGAGTCCACGGTTCAGATTCGCTGACTAATTGTGGCAGCCCTAATTGAACTGATTCGAGAAATCCGTGGAGATATCCAGTCTACAACTAATTATAGTGCTGCTAAACATCCCGATATTATACACATCCTTAAATATTCAACAATGGCAACTCATCTCTAGTTAGAAGCAGTAAAACAGACTTAACATTCACTGAGGACACCAAAAATGCCAGGTAATGGATCAATTCCCACAGACCAGCCATGAAGTAAATACCCTGAACACCACTATGGCTAGGGGACTCAGCAGGAGGAGAAGAATATCAGACGAAAAGCTTGGTACCCTTGCTGACTGTCCGACGTAGAAGACTGCCTGCTTTCCCCCGACGCCGAAGTAAGATATGTCACTGTTCAGGCTCCGGGGCACCGGGAGGGGACGGATGTAGCCAGTGTGGTCACTGTGGGAACAGTGACAACGTGAAGAGCCTCAGGACAACAGAACACGACGGATAAAAGAATCAGCTGCTGGAGAAGGACAGATGGATGCTAGGATGTGGAGGGAGGCGTATTGGCAGGAAGGCAGCCAGTCAAAACAAGACATCTAAGGAGCAGCCCTGCTGGCTGAAGTATGAACTGCATTCCATGAGCAAAGTTCTGCGTTTGGGTGGCTTCTAAACAAAATGCATGTGGTTGCAAGCTTCAGATCCTAACCCATTAAGCCCATTGAGATCCACACCAAAAGGAACTTCCAAAGAGCTCTCTACGTACCTCTGGAAGTCGCTGTTCTCCCGGCTGAACTTTGATAGCCGGTACACGGCCCAGTTGTTGAGCTGTTTGGATGTCATTCCAGAGCCATTGTCGAGGATCACCACTGCGGGTTTCCCCTGGATGTCGTCAAAAAGCTGAGGGCAGGAAAAATTGATGTCCTTTAAGGTTCAACTAAATTAAACAAAACATCTTGAGAAGGAACGAGCATTTCTGAATTTCTGATGTCACAGGCTCCCAGAGTTCGATTTTTACCAAAACCAGAACAAAATCTTATGCATATATTTATTGGCAATTTTCTACGTCTTTTGTTCACACCACTCAGAGTTACAAACTCAATCTTGTTGTCCTGACATATACAAGGACAAAGAATGGATGCAAAATCAAAGATTCATTTCCACCCGGCACTAACCATATATTCCTTCAGAATACTAAGCCATAGAAAGGTCCCCACTGAAAACCCTGCATTCCCATATCAAGGACACTCTAATCTTCACATTTATAAGATGCGTATTGCCTGCAAATTTTTATATTAGATGCGGCTAAAAACTGAGAAATTGCAATAGGCGCAGGTAGTTTTTCCTCATAAGAAGTATATCTAGACTGTGTCAGCATCTGCACATCATATTATTGCAAATCTGAGTAGCCCAGAATGTCCTGAAAACAAAACCATAAAGTATGAGTGGCTAACTCATGTATATACTATGTAATAAGCCTAAAATCAAAGGGATAGAAAAACGCTCAAAAATGGAGAGGGTTCAAAGGGTTGACAGTAATGTGACTGGGTGTAAAATATCCTGCTTCAAAGTTCAAATGCTACCAATAAAATCCATCTTATTTGAAAAAAACAATACCTTTGTAGAGAAGCATTTAAATTGAAATTTTAATAAAAAATACACAGTTCAAATTATACTGACACAAATTTTAGGCCATATTGCCTAGCCCCAGGATGGTGCCTATGTTCCACATTTTATAGTATGTTGTGTTATGTAGTCTATTTCTGATCTTGACTTAGTCTTGCCCTGCCTTGGTCTTGTCTTGGTCTTGATACACTCTTGTCTTGGTAATGACTTGGTCTCAGTTTAGGTGGTTGACTACATCACTCCTGCCGACCATGCTGGTCCTATCCATTGTGCATGTTTGATACGCCGAAAAAACACACATACATGGATGTGTTTTAAGAACATCTATGTGAAGAAGTTCCATGTTATAGATTTGTATGACTGGGATGGTAGAATAATGTGAACTCAAACTGAAATCCAAAGTAAAATTTGAAATCCACCAAGTAATTCATAAAGCGGACCAGGAGCCAGACTCCTTTGTTGTAGCTATGAGTGTATGTTCCTTTGTCGATGTCCACAGCCTGACAGTCTTTCCAATACGTCAAATATTGTCCTTTTCTCTTCACATGCATTTTGTGCATGTGTGAATTGTGTGGGCTTAACCACAGAAGCATGCACACTTCCCGTTTCCAAACCTCCTCCAGGCTTGCAGTCAGCTCTAATTGCCACTCCCACCTTTAAAGTAGACATATATTACACATTTTAATGCAAGACTAAAGGCCAGGAAACACTCACCAGTCTGATCTCTATATTCCTCACTCCAGTGTTTTTCACCGTGGCAGACAGTGCGTTGTCGATGAGCTCAGCAAAGGCGTACGCTGCAAGCACATATAGAGTGATGGGTTTTTTTGGGGTTGCATTTTTGGCCACAACCACCAGGGGGCGATTCTAGGAGCCCACATTGTGCAGAAGGCGTCTGACTAAGAGAGCGGACAAACTGCAGGAGACGCTCAACACGTATGCCCAGTGCGGGCCGCGTACTTACGCAGTGACTTCTGGCCCTCGCTGGCGTAGTACTCGTACATGCCGCTTTTGATGAGCGTGTCATAATGTGGCAGGAACATGATGGGCTCCTTGGTGGCCACTTGTAGCTCCTGGTCGACTGAGTGCAGCAGGTACAGTGTGCTTCCATCTTTAAGTTCCTCTGGGGGAAAACAGCAGGGTGGGGAGGGCGAAGTTAAATGGTTTGATTATAAAACTGAATCTCAGTTTTATCCCCCCACCCACACACACACACACACACACACACACACACACACCTTATTTCCCCTTGAAATGAATCCACCTCTTGTTAAGGCGTTTAACCTGGGGCGTGTATCAAGCAGCAGAATTTCCATTGCCCACAACCACTGCTGTGCGCCATACTGTTGTGCATTTGATATGCAAGAAACTTAGAAATAGGATTAATTACAGCAATTTGGGTCTTTTGTAATTTTGCTTATACACGTGTATTTTGAGGCTGAAGTAGGAATTCTGGAGAATCGTTTCAGACAATGAACATTGGTTGTCACGCCATATTAAAAAGCTTCGCCACGCTCCCCCCTATTAGTACATATGATCATGTCAGATGCCTCGCTCCCCAGATTAGGTTGGAGACTCCTGTACTGGAATATTAATCCATAAATTTTCTTCAATCTGGTGAGTCAACATTTCTTGCAAAGATGGTCCGCAAACGGTCACTTCTGGACTAAACGGAAACCCATCAGTACAAATGTAATACTGATCGCTGATTAAAAGCTCCTTATTTTCAGAATTAACTTAGCATTAATAAACTGCAGATTACTGGCTACAAACTAGGTGTGAAAAAGATGCATCGGTGCATTGTGATGAATGATGCATTGACCTTTGTTAAGTCAGAATCAATTTTTGCAGCTTCTGGGTTGCGTGCTCTCATGTTCACATGCTGCAGGTAAATGCAAAAAGCAGCAGTGCAGCAATGCAAATTTCCGGGAACTGATGAAGTCAGGGGAAGTTCATTAACAGTCATATAGAAAGTGGTACCTCATGATCTTCGCGCAGAGCTTCGCACTGTTTCTTCAACAATTGTATTCTAATTGGATCCCCTAGAGGCCAACAATTTACACCCCAAACACACACACACACACACACACACACACACACACACAGCAACTGAAAACCAACACTGCTGATGGCAGCGACAGTATCAGTCTCAATTACATTGGTCATAGTGACCACGGTTTAACCTGTTGCATGTTTTATTAGAGGTGCTGCACTAAAACAGGCAAGTAGCCAGTTTGCCTAGCAAAGGGGTTTGTGGTTTCCAAATTAGGGAGAGGAATTGATGCCATTATCAATTCTACTTATTGACCCAATTATCAATTCCTGATCAACTTTCTGTTTGTGGAAAAAAATGCTTATGCAAGTTTTCAACGTCAACGCAGCCATTTCCTCATCCGTCTGAAAAGTGACGGATGTCTGCCTAACATTTGAACATTAAATTTGAAGGATTTTCTTAAAAGGGTATAAATAGAAAACTGACTGATAATTTTTTTTTTAGGAAAATAGGCACGTGTGCCTAGTAACATCTGAATAACTTAAATAATATTCCGTCTCGGTTTATACCCTGACAGTGTTCCGAAACATGCCAGCATCGATTTGAGGAGAATCAATCAGGTTGGAGGAACACAATTCCCATGGATCGAAAAGTTTGGAACTGGTGATCCGGTGGAACCAGTTTTCTATTCCCACTTTTATTCCAAAATGTATATATTTTTTGCCAACAATCCCCCCCCCCCCCATTTTAAAATGAAGAACAGGCACAAGAACAAGGGCTGTCAGGAAGACTGATGAAATTACTATAAAAGCCACCACTGAACCCCTTAAATACTCAAGATCCCTCATGGAGTAACGCTGACCACCTAAACCATCTAACTATCAAATCGATCCTTACAAGCAGCACTGATTGTAGCATAACAAACTTAATAATAAAAATATTACGGGGTCGGATAGATGGCTCCGCATGGCAGTTTCCCAGCATGCTCCACAAGCCGTGTAAATATCCCCTGCGCGTGTTATTGTAAATACTTATGTTGTATTCCCAAATGTCGTGTGCGCTCTTGCCCGTGTCCTGTACGAATCTTGTTTGTTCCTCACGCGTCTCTAGCCATTTTGTAACTACCCACCGTGTATCCACCTTACGGTACGTTTCCCCGTTTTGCATGTTGGTGTGTTTGGCGGTTACTGTATTAACCCTTTTAAGGACTAGGAATAAAAAGCCTTCTTTTAACAAAACTGCCTTGCATTGTTCCTGCCGCCACGATCCCTTGGTGCACCAAGCATAACGATATGTAAAATACCGTATGTATAAAAACTGACAAGCTTTTTTTTTAATACTAAAAGTACAAATTATATACGTAAAGTTTAAAGTTGGCCAACTAATTAGAAAAGATCAAATACATTTTTAGTTCAAGTTCTAACCACTAAAATTGAGATCCACTGAGGCAAATAATTGACAAAATTAGTGAGACATACAGACGATGCAGGGGTATTATGTGGGCTGAAATTGCTTTGGTTTGCATCCGTCTCTTTTTGCTGTACTGCTGCAGCCTCAGAACAAGCAGACATTGCGTGACAGGCACTTGCCATTTGGTTCTGTTATAATAAGTGTTAAGTAGCCCACATGCAATTGGGCATTCATTACAAGCTCAGCCTAGCAGCACTAATGACTAATCAATTCCTTGACAGCATGTATGTTTGTTACATGCCATTTGCATCATTTGTACGTTGCTTTGGACAAAAGCATCTGCTAAAAAATGTAAACGTAGCGCTGTATCGTGATCCCTGTGATAACTCTGAAGCGCTTATTGTGGACTGGTCACAGAAAATTACGGCCAGACTGCCCAGCATGTCCTTGGAGTGAACTGGGCCAGGCCCAGGACCATAGGTATGCTAGATTCACTGCTAGGGCATTGCTGTGTGTAAGGCGACCCCAGGGTGGTTAATGCATGCGTGTGACACAACCAGCTGCGTTTAGTCACACTTTTAACTTTAAGCAAGCCCATGTCGGCCTGGGTACGGGTGGGGTTTGGCTCGCATGATTTACAATGGGAAAACCATCTCTTTGTGGTTCGGCCCAGGCACGGCTTGGAGAAGTGCCAGAAGTAAACATGCATTTCTAAAAATGGTTTTCAGATTTCATCTGATCAAGTTGTTAGTAAAATAGCTTCTGGCAGCTGAAAACACTGGTTGGGGAGGGGGACACCAACAGTGACCGGCTAGAAATGATTCTGGGCACTGGGACGGCGGTGAAAATGTGGTCTGAAGGCTGTTCTGGATTCGGCTCAGTTGGGTTACCCTACATTGCATGTCACTCAAAACCATTCCTAAAGAAGTTTCCCTTTGGATTCAGGGGTATATGCCCCCCACACACACACACACACACACACACACAATTTGGGGAGGTTTCCATGGGTTGGACAACTGACAGGACACTTCGGATAAACTGTTGCCCTGATGCATTGCCAGATGCTGCCAGAAAGCACCAGTAAACTTTCAGCAGAGACGGTCCTCACAGTGAACGACAAATCTTGTATTCTACATTATAATAAGTAATAAAGTATGAAAATCTTACATGCTGCATCACAAAAAAAAAGTCCTTTTCCTATAAGCCCCTGGTTTTCTGAAATAATTGTTTTCCGGTACACTTAATGGGACATAGAGGTATTTTTACATTACCAAGACATTAATCCACCCATTAACACAACTTCCATAAGCACTTATCCAGCACAAGGTCTGATACATGTCTGGAGGCAGGGACACACCCATGACAGAATGTCTGTACCATGCAATGGATTGGCAATGAACAATTCAGACACACCAATTTGCCTAGGAGCACAACGTACCTTCCACAGAGAGAGAGAATTTTAAACACGCGAGGCTGCAGTGACACCGAGTGGATCACCATGACGTCCCTCCCCAGACATTAAAACTCAACTAATTACACATACATTTCGGAATTACTGCCAGTATTAAACACCAGTCAGAGATGCCTCCTACTTCATGGGATATCAGTGCTTCAAAGAAGCTCAAAAAAAACTAAAGGAACTGCATGCAAAAGAGAAACAAAATATTTCTTTGATGTTTTCATCTGTTTAGAGTGACCCTCAGGGTTGGTTTTTTTCTGATACGTGCGCTACAACAATACTTTTAAAACGGTACCGGTGCCTAAAGGTGCCAGAAACTGTACTTTTTAAAAAGCTAAAGCACAAAACGAATGCAGACATCTTGGTGTTTAACAAATATAGGCCAATACCGATATTTTAACCGATATCCTGTAGATCTATCATCATTCAGTGGTACTGTCCATTACTAATCTCAACACCTGAAACATGGCTTAATCTCACAAGCAGCTATGTAATTTTGTCTGAGACACTTATCCTAGGCTATGCACACTATTGATTATTTAGGATGCACTTGCACTGTTTGTACTGCACCCAAGCACATTTGACACCCAAAGTCTACTTTGCCTGATTATTGCCATCGCTCAGTATGATGCCTGAACATGGGACTTCAGATCAGGCCCAATCCCGCTTAAAGAGCTGGGCCAGGACATGGTTCAGCTGAACTTGGGCACAGTACAGATCTAGTGTGATTGCTAACCATGACCACGGATGTCAGTGATACGACTGGCATAAGCATATGTATACTATACAAGAACTGGACTCGGAGGGAATGGATCAAGGAGCCTGTACAGATGAGGCAGCAGCAAAAAACAAACGTGGCAAAAGGATGACTTTGGTCTACAAGAGGCGCAATGTTTGCTAGAAAATAGGGCTTATGAGACTCATCCAGAAATGGCCGCAGCATATGCAGCATATGATTGGCTGAAGAGTCCTCACACCTGGGTTTGAACAGCTGACCTACAGGTTATCCCAAAAACCTGCGTACACCGGCCCGTACAAGATTGCCTACCCAAGATATAGGAACAACCGGATGCAATGGACAAACACAGATAGAAGATATCTGGTAAAATATAGGACTATCTGCAGCACGATTAAATGGAAATAATTTTTTATTTATTTTTTTTAATTCAATGCACTGAATACTCGGTAAGACGGCCTGTGTCATCGTGCCCAAAATGACTCCAAATAAGCCAGATAATAAGGACATTAATCATGCTGAGTGGTTTTCTTCTAAACAAAAAAATTGCACAGTAATGACCAAAATATGCTCGGGCCCAGAATGTTAAGCAGAGAGTTAGAGCAGAGTAATGGGGGACTGGGGAAAGGGGACAGTCAGGCTCTGGCACAGCACAAGGCAACCAGGCCAAGTGTGAATACGCCCTTAGAGGAGGGATGGCTGGTAGCTGTTAGCCTATAGGCAGGTATAATAAATCACAAAATTTGTTTCTACTGATTTTAATTATTTCAATTCGTTTGGGATTTTGTTGTTTTAATTTTTTAGTTTTCATGTTTCACTTGTGCTTTCGTTTCATTTTAATTTTCATTAACAAAATGCTCTTTTAATGTTTTTGTTTCTGCACTGGTTAAAGATAAGATAACCTTGCAGAACCCCACAGGGGGAATATTTCAAATCGAGAGCTCAGAAATTTAAGAGGCGCCGAAATCTGTGTCGCAATACAGTGCAGTTCAAACCGACTGTATAGGAACCGGTTCCATATTGGAACCAGGCCTTGGTACCAATCCCCTGTAGCGATCTTAAATGCAGGTCAGACAACTGGAAGAACGTGCGGGTCGTGTTTATGACACAAGCAGACAGTTACATTTTTTCTTTTTAAACAAGAAGGTGCCCACATCAGACAAAGCCATGGGTTCAGATGGGGAAGACACACACGACCAAAGCTCAGACACTCACCAAATCGACTAGCGTTGATTTGCTTCCTGTCTGTGGTTGCCAAGACAAACGTCTCCCCTTCAGCGATCGAGAACTCCTAAAAAGATAGTACAAGAACAAATATGAGCGACACTTGGTGCTGCTTCAATCCCCATGTTCGTCTGAGTGGCTGGGATAGTATTACAGGACCAACTTGTGCAACCAATCACAGCAGAGGTCAGATAGAATCCTCAAATTTATAAGTATATTAATATTTTACAAGTAGTCTTAAGAACGTATGAGGTCAAGCCAGCAGAAGTTGGTTTGGAAGGTTAAAAATCAAAAGCAGATTGACAGTTATAGATGAGACTTACATTGAGGTCAAAATATTAAGCGTTTAAAATGTAAATGTCATGAAGTTGTGCATTCAAAAACCTACTTTCATGTAGGGCTGCACGATTTGGGGAAAATAACGAATCGCGATTTTTCTGGCAGAAATTGCGATTACGATTTGATTTAATTTTTTTATGTCAAGCTTCAGTTCAATATTCAGTGTGTAGTAATTTTAAAACATATGACGCAGCATGAG
>JABJVO010000091.1:335531-355663 GCA_026770805.1 Boulengeromyrus knoepffleri
GCTCATTTCTGCTCCCGGAGATCTAGCATGCTGCTCATTTCTGCTCCCGGAGATCTAGCATGCTGCTCATTTCTGCTCCCGGAGATCTAGCATGCTGCTCATTTCTGCTTCCGGAGATCTAGCATGCTGCTCATTTCTGCTCCCGGAGATCTAGCATGCTGCATAGCTTAGGTGCAGCCATAATTTAACACAACAAATGCAGATAATCAGGTGGGTGTTCCATGAAGCAGGATCTCTCTGGTGGGTTAACTTAAGCTATAAGTCATGATCGTCCAATAAGAATTCAGGTAAGGAGAAGTTCTACTGGACAATTTTGACTTCTAGGTCACATTAACCCAGCTAACTGAGAAATCCTGCTTCCTGGAACTGCCCCAGGTGTTACCATAGCTGGCTCTAATACTGAGATGCTACTGAAGGGCATGATTATCTGTATCAGGTATGTTAGATTCAAGGTTGCTCCTAAGCTACGCAGGATGGTAGATCTCTAAGGCTACCACTGAGTGCCCCTGATTTACATTTGGTTTATTTTAGCCGACAGTTTTATGCAGTGCAACATGAGCAAGCAGGGTCAGCCAGTCCCTGAAGCAGTTGGGAGTTAAGGCCCTAACAAGGAAACCACTCTGCTGACACTGGGATTCAAACTGGTGACCTTCTGAGTACAAGCCCTAAGCCATAACCCACTGTGCCACTTATGACATCAGCATGCTTCGAGGTCCCCCTTCTGTCTGAGTTATGCTATACTGTATGGTCATTAGTTGAATACCCCTACACTGCACATCCACATTCTGTAGTCATTTTTATTTAATGAATGCTTATTTTTTAATGCCAGATACCATCAAGTTACCTGGAAACAATATGAACAGCGTGCCTCCAGAACATTCTATCTTCTTTCCCGGGGGCATATTTGGTGCTATAATGGTTGATGAGTCCATTCACGTCGCCTTCAGTGTTTCTAAGCACATGTCCTGCCCCAGTGCACTCAGTCTACTCATAATCTGCCCAGAATTAGATGGTTGATGAATGGTTTATATGCTTGGCACTTTGAGTCCTCCTCATTTGCCTTGAGAAAGCCGCCCCTTTGGACCTTTAAATCCAGACTAGGCTACTTTGGATTAGCCGTTGGCAGACATTAGGAGTGGAGCACTTCCTCTGTGTTTGTGATACCCGACTGGCAAATTAGTCTGTTATTAGTATGGGCTAAAAGGGAAGAATACATTTCTTCGTCTGCGAAAGAAATCTGATCTGTAATGTTTGGGCCATTATATTAGAAAAAATACGTCTGTCGATAACAGCTGTTCACAGTTTGCTGTGTACTCACTTGTTACCATTATACGTCTTTTATATTTCACAATGTTTCACTCATGAAAGGGAACGATGTATCTCTAAAGCAGGCTCGCTTAGCCGGCTGGCTGGTTTTTCCGCTGCTGGTTTATTTAGGTTCTTTTTCTAATGAATCAGGCTATCTAACATTTGAATGCTTGGAAGTCAGAGTATTGATGTGACATAGTTCCTGCTGTTCTTTTAATAAAGCTCTGCCGCCCTCTGATTGGGCCGGCCTCCCTTCGATTGGGCCCGTCGGCCCTTTTCGTCCGGGGGCCGCCCTTTCGCGTAATTGTTTTCGTTAGCGGGGGCTCCGCAGCGAGTTTTCTTTTTAAACTGCGCCGGACCCACCTGAGGCGGAAAACAAACAGAGGCCGAGAAAGGATCACGATCGCCGAATGTCCCCCCTGCCCCCAGCCCGGTTCGACCTGGACCCTGTCGCTCTCATTCCGCTCTAATGCTTCGAAAATCGAACCTGACTGTGAACGGTCCCGTAACTCAATAAGCGGACGTCGACGGGCTTCTGCAACCGTTCCCACGGCGACTGTCTGTCTTCCAGTTGCTAAGCGCCATCTGCAACGGCCAATGGGGACCTCAAATTTGAAATAGCTTCACGAGGCTAACAGTAAACCCTGGGGAGCCACAGTAATGGCAACAGTGGCTTTGTTCTGGGGCCCCATTGAGAAAGTTACTTTGGGGTCCGCCCTCCTGGTGTCGTGACTGTTTGTGGCCAACAGGGGGGGCTGTACGCATGCGTGGTTAGAGTGGTGATAAACATCACCATACTGTGTTTGGCTTCAACACAACACCACTGAAGACCAAGGTACACAGTGGAGGCAGAAAAAGGTTTATAATGAAATCCTATAGAAAATTTGGCTCAACTGGACATCTAATCTTATTATCTGACTGACCAGACCACAGCTAAAAGTAAGTTCTAGGCTTAAGCTTGTCACTAAAAGGTTGGTACAGAGCCTGAGCCTAACAAGTCAATAAATTGCTGAATTTACATTGAATATTATGGATCCTCTAATCTCTATATTACTATAATTTAAACCGAAAGCCAGTGCTGACATGAATTATTTAGTCTCCTCATCAACCTCCCTGTATAGCTCTGTTAATAGATCTGTATTATCTGCCTCTATGAAGTTGTCAAGTTAAATTCAAGAATGATTCATGTGAATAACGAGCAGTAACCTCTGAACAGTTTATCTGATTCACTACCTCTGGAGTTTTTGCCTTCCTTGTCTGCGAGACACGCCGAGATGATTCAGCACACCAAAAACCAAGCCACCTTGATGTTTTTTTTCTCCCGGATGTTCTTTCATTTGAGTCCAATAAGACATTTTCTACATGAAAACTGAGCTCAGGGGATCGGCTCGAGGAATTATACAGGCACACATCTGAAAAGTGCTGGGGGCTGTTGACCCAAATGGTGAAGATTTGTGTCAATGGAATGGTGCATTCAACCATCCATCAATTTTTCATAATCAGTTGTCTAATACAGGGTTGCGGTGAGCCTGGAGCGTATCCCAGAATGCACTGGGCACGGGGCCGAGGCCACCCTGGATGGGATGTTAGTCTACCGCAGGGTGCACACTCTGATGCTAACTTCTAATACAATGAAAGAGAGAGAAAGAAAAAATGAATCAAGCAGCTTATGCAACTTCCATTGATTGTGACTCTATTCATTGCTATGGCTTCTTTACTGCAGGACTCTTTCACGAGCTGAGAGACGACAATCTGGAGTGTCGTTCTACAATGTGGCTTATGACCTCTAAACTGCCAAAGATTCGCCAGCATGCGCACACACTGAAGCATGCGAGGAACTGAGCTTGTTTCGAGGTCGTCGACAGAATCTACTTACACTATATGATCAAAAGTGTGAGGATACCAGCTTGTCCGACCTCTCATTTCGAAATCAAGGGTATTAATATGAAGTTACTCGGCCCATTGTTGCTTTAATAGCCTCTATTTTTTTGGGAAGGCTTTCCATTAGAGGCAGGATCATTGCTGGTGGGATGTTCTGCTGTTTTGGTTGGATATTAATGTTGGCCGATCGGCTCCCTTTCTGTGAGCTTGTGTGGTCGACCACTTCACAGCTGAACTTGCTCCCAGATGTTTTGACCTTCACAGTCATGTCAATTGCTGGTGAAGAGGGCAGATCTAACGGGGCAGAAATGGGACTTCCTGGCAAGATCCTGTGTCCTATGATGGCACCAAGTGGAAAGTCACTAATCTCTTCTGTACAGCCACACATTCCACTGGCTGATATTTCTTTCAGGAAATTGCATGACTGTGTGCTTCATGATACATGTGTATCAGCAATGGGTGTGGCTTAATTAACCAATTTCTATAATTAACAGCGGTATTGAAATATAGGCCGTCTCTAAGTTATGATTGGGATCTGTTCCCTAAATTTCTCTTTAAGTTGAATTTGTAGGTAAGTCAGAACAGGTACATGCAGTAATTATTAGGGTCAGTTAGTGTTTGTCTTAGTATATAGTATGCATTTACTGTACTATTCTGTATCTCGAGCTGAAAAACTGCTGAAGCCATGCAATGTATTCATGAGCATCAGGAAGTAATGCACACATTCATTATTACAAACCATTGTATTTAACTCAAATTTATAATATGATAGGCTTTATGGCAGTTTGTTTGTAAGTACAAATTGTCCATAAGTTGGAAGGTCTTAACCCGGGGACTATCTGCACATTAAATAATAATACATTTTATTTAAATATGCCTTTCAAGGCACTTGAGGACACCTTACAAACACAATCAACACAATATGCATGCATAGGTCTATATCTGTACATATATACATACATACAATCATTCAAAATGACCATAAATCAAATAAATTAAAAGCTGTGGAATTAAAACGAATACGCAGTTTTTAATCTATTTGAGAATGTGTTTATTTTCATAAAGACCTTTTCTTACAAAGGTGTTACCTCAGAACACTTTGCATAGCCCATGGGACATACAGCACATACAAGGCGTCCCCAGGAGATGAGGCCAGGGATCGTTTGGCCCCCTTTATCGAGGATCCGGGGTCTTCATCCGACAGTCTAATCCCCTCGCTTGGCTTTGGGGAAGGGAGGACAACCCGAGCATAGATGGATCAACAGGAGTGATGACGTGCGTTGAATCAAGGAAAATGAATTTTAAATGAAATTATAAATGGATGGAATGGAAGCAGGTGTATCTGGAATTCACTAAACCTTTTCCATGACTTTTTCTTTTAATCTAAATCAATTTCTCAAACCAGACAGTCCACAGTTTAAGCAATTGACTTTTTTAAATTCTACATGTAAAACTCATTGTTATTTTCGTTTGACAAGCTCCTTCATCCATGATATCCAGGCATAAGCAAACTAACTGGCTGCATCAGGCCCAGTAGCCTCCGTGGGACCCCCCATCTGGCCAACCTAGTAGAATGAGAAGGAAGATGGAAAATGCCAAGGTTCATCACATTCCGCTTAAGGCCCTGAAAAGTGTTGAGCCAACCTTCTCCCCGCCCTTCCAGGTGAACAATTCAAATTCCAGAAAGTTCTCTCTGTGAACACGCTACCCCCACCTTCCAGAGGGGCCGACACTCCGCTCAGGTTCTCCTTGATAGTGGGCCATAATTGGACATCCTGGAGAAGCCATGGCTGACAGAGACATGAGAAAATGGGAATAAAGGCCAGCGAGTCGGCCAGCCGTAAACGGGGCCAAGGTGGAAGAGGAGACGAGATCGGGCCTAGTGCAGGACGTCTTATCTAGGCAGAGAGGCGTGAAGGTAAGAGGAGTGCATGCTGGGAAGACCAGGCTCAGGCGGGGGAGCCGTGGAGGATCTGAGCACGATCTTCATTGAGGTGTCAGGTTACGGGTTCCTAAGCTCCGGAACCTTCCCTTCACAAAGGGAAAGCAGAGGAAGCAGAGGTGAGACGGGATGGAGAAAAGATTCATTTAATGTCCTTGTGCTTAGAGACAGCTCATTAGCAGTGTCCTCCAAGCCCCACCCCCCAAAAGCCATGTCTCTGTCCATCTATCTGGTCCCCCCCACCCCTCAGATCTACAGCTTCCAATTTACCCTGATGTCAGTCTTCGGGGTGGGGGCATTACTGACGCATCACCTCAGCGAGCCACATTTCACACTCTCACGTTACTGAGATGCGTTTTCAATTACAGAGTGGGCACAGAACGTCTGTAAGAATATTACAGAGCCTGGGATGATCCTGAACTCGTTTAATTCACCCGATATTGTTTTCTAAATGCTTTTTAAAAAAATTTGGTTGGTGTGTGGCACTGTGAGTCAGGCCTGTAATCAAGAGCATAGGGGAGAGTTTGATATTCTACAATTTTTTATGTAACAGTCAGATTTTATGCAGCTAAAGCTAAATGAAGCTAAATTAATTATTGAACGGTACACCCATCCCTAAAGACATAAGAAATACCTCTTTGCATTCCGTGACATTACAGATATTTACACTAGTTCTCATTACTTTCCTTGTGAGACGGATGCCAGTTGTGAGGTAGCAGCCAGATGCCCCATGTTACTGAAATATTTTTAATATAAATTAATTGACAAAATTTATTTTCTGCTGCTGTGTTGGCGGGGGGGGGGCTCGCCAGAATCTCGCCTTGGGCGCCAAAACACCCGGGGTTGTCCTTGTTTGGTAAGTGCAACTGAGACCACAACATCAGCAAAGGGAGGTGCAAATGAAAAATTTAGCGAATAGGAAGTATAGAAAAAATGCCAATGTACAGCACTGTAATTATAAATAGCGTGCAAATTAAAAACAATTTAATACGATGAACAGGATATGGATGGCAGTGAAAGGGCTCAGTTCGGCTTACTGATGATCTGGAGGAAGAAACTGTTTATGAAGTCACTCTTTTCTGAGGGGTGTGGCTGCTTAGTGGGCAGCATTGTGACCTCGCTCTTCCAGGGTTTTGAGTTCAGTTCCTGCTCTGTGTGTGTGTGTGGGTCAGATATACATTACGTTGTGGGGGCCAAATGTCCCCACAATGTGATAAAAACCTGTTATTTTGACATTGTGGGGACCATTTTTTTCAGTCCCCACAAGGGGAAACTCAATTTTATACACATCTGTGACTGCAATCAAAAAATGTGTCATTCTCCTGGTATATGGATAAGTTTCTGTACACATACATGCAGTTACATGGTATCTCTGAATTGCCTGTATTGTATAACTTTCATCCTTTGATGGACTGACATCCTGTCCAGGGTGTCTCCTGTCCCGTGCCTGATTATATATGGAAAATGGATGGATAGAAGTCAGTCTTTCATCACCCTTTGTGGGATCCCTGTCAGACGGTGCAACCGAAAGGTCTTTCATCTATCGTCCGAGCGGCAGCCTCTGGCATTTATAGAGCGAGCCTCCTTGGCAGGACATGTTGCCTCCTGGAATAGCTACAGATTTGCGGACAGGAGACGATTCTCGAAATCTTATTTCACCAGCTGGAGACTCAGACTGCAGACATCTTTATCACTCGCGTCGTCTGATGCCATGACGACGATTGTGAAGATCGATGGCTCCGTGACGTCTACAAGGGGGCGTCTACAAGGGGGCGTCTGTGGGCCTTGTCCCCAGAACATGGATTGAGGGTGCCCTGTAAATAAATCACAAATAAATAAAACCTGGAACTCCTACATCTCATCCTTGCGAGCTTGGAGGTTCCATTGAACTTCTTGAGAAGGCTTGACGGTTCCTCTCCTAACAGGGTCTCTGACTGATAACTCAGCTTTGAGCCAGGTGTCTCCATCAGATATGAAGTACACCCCAACCCCCCCATCCCAGCTGACCCCTCCGTGTGCCTGTGTAGGTGGAGAGGAAGAAAAATTTGCTCCAGGGGATGGTGAGTCAATGAGCAGGTGTTTGTTATTGCAACGTAAGGCAATTTTAATATAAAAAAAGCATGCAGATCTGTGGGTAGCACTGTAGCCTCACAGCGCTACAGGGGTTCGAATCACACCTCTGGCTCTGCGTGTGTGGAATTCGCATGTTTACGTGAGTTTCCACCCACAGTTCACGGGCAGTTATGTGAGTCGGCATCCCATAACACACCGACCCAGGGAGCTGATTGGCTGGCTCCAAACTTACCCTCTGCCTCTGATGACAGGAGGACATGGGTCATTTTTCTTTTTCCTTGCTCCTCAATGGCCAGTTTCACACACCTAAAAAAAAAAAAACCAAACGAAAAAGAACAAGAACAACTTTTCAGAAACAGGAGCGACCATGAATCATATAAAAAGGAGTCCAAAACACTCTGGGGCAACTCAGTGGCCAGCAGGGGGTGTGCTGGTTAAGGACTCCAACTCCTTTGAGTTATTCTCCTCACAGTGCCAGTGAACAAAATGTCTGCAAAAAGCTGTGAGTCATACAGGAGTGGCTATGCCCTGGCTCTCTCCCCCTGCCGCTCTCCCTGAAGATAGTCCTTCTCTGTGACAGCTGTTCACACCTTCATGGCCGCCGGCTTGACGCGGCCTCACGCACCGCGGTTCCTCTTCATGCTGACCTCCCTTTGGGATCGCTGCCCTGACCCCCGGCGGTGAGCTGCCGCATTCAGAGGGTCCGTCGACAGCTCAGAGCGGTGCCTCCTGACAGGGATGCAGAAGTTTACTTTTTGGCGTCGCGCTCACCAAACGTGTCTGCGTCAGCGGCCCTGACCGGAGCCGGCCCCCGTGTTGTAAGCCGGAACGCCCACGCGAGGATAATCGCTGGACTCGATAACGGCATATAATAAACGAGGTGAGAAAAGAACTGCATAATAGAGCGTATGGCAGTGATGGGATGAAAAGAGGGAGGGATGGAATAAGGTAGTGGGGGATGGGGGAGGGGTTTGGTTGCACCCGCTACACCTGTAAGCTTGGAGGAGAGGACTGACTCACACAGAGAGTACTTTGTGGCGGGGGGGGGGAGGGGAGGCAGAGAACAAACATGGAGGAGATAGAGAGACAGGGATGGGATGGAGCGATACGGAGGAGAGAGAGAGCAGCTCAGAGGAAAAGCAGAGAAGAAACATGGATAGACAGATAAGCGAGAGAAGAGATAGAGCGACTCAGAAGATGAGCATGACGGCGATATGGAGATATGCAGAAGAGAGGGACAGGAGATAGAGAGACAAAAAGGAGAGGTAGAGCAGATAGACGCTGATACAGTGATACTGTCATACATTTTGCATCCAGTCTATTTGTCTCCTTTGTCATTTTGTCAGTTTGTTCTTTAACAGGCAACTGGTTACATAGTTCTGTCCTAGGGTGCAGACAGGAAGTAGTGCTGACTACTTGAATCGGATAATCTGTCATCAACATCCCTTTGAATCAAATGACGATGAATGTAGGACAGCCTGAAGTCCAGGAAACTGAAATTAAAAATCCAAGCACCAAACATACGTGAACATATTTCTCTGACACATATTTGCTCCCAGATTTCCTGTCTCCTCGCTGGAACTCCTGCTCATCTATGTCCACATTGAGTACCTTTCCAAGAGCAGCTCTGTCCTCGGAGGGGAGTTTCTCCTGATTTCCGGATGCCGGTTCAGGGGAAATTGTCTGGCAGTAAACATAAATGTATACATCCTAAGTTTTTTTGCTCCCCCTCTCTAGAAAATTTTAAAAATACCACATGTGGCCTTTCTTAACGATATATCTGTACTCATTTCTGACATTTGATTAGGCAAATTTGTGTCTTTAAATTTCCAGTCGTTTGTGCATATATGCCCTGTGATGGACTGGCATCCCATCCAGGGTGTTTGTCTGCCTTGTGCCCTGTGATGGACTGGCATCCCGTCCAGGGTGTCCCCCTGCCCTGTGCTTCCTGGGATAGACTCCAGGTTCAACATGACCCAGTACTGGATAAGAGGTTCTGATACAATGATGGATGGATAGATAAATACCTGTCTGTGTGGACCTCTCCTTCTTCTCCTACTTCCTGATAAAAGGGCATTTTCCTTCATCTGATTATCGCTACCCAAACAAACAGCTGTCTTTGTGTGTTTACGATTCCCAGTATAAGGCAGCGATGACTTCTTATTCTGAAGCAGAGAAACATTATCATAACACATTCAATCATATCCGGGGGGGTGGTGGCTGTGGTGCTGCACATCCTTCTGTTTTTCATACAGTGTCTCAGAAAAGTCCATTGTAATGCTAGATTAACAGGAGGCACAAACAAAAGTGAATTTCCCAAGAGTTTTGGGAAGGGAACTTAATCAAATCATATTAAATTTGATTAACCCAAAAACCATCCTGTAGCTTAGATGGTGTGTGTGTATTACAATGGGTGGGGCGTGTGATCAATAAAGGGTGCTGGGTAAATGCAACGGGGACGAACGAGAGCCAGGTGTTCATGCTCCCCCCACCCCCACAAGTTTGTTTGCGGACCGTCTTGTGCCCCAGTGGAGGTTCCTCCAATTGCCAGTAGGGGGCTGAGATATTGTGGGAAGTTCTGTGTGATCCTTTCACGAGTTAATTCCCGACATCCCTGCTGCCCCCTTCAGTAAGGAAGATGAACAGTCTGTTGGATTGTTTGTGAAATCCAATTATCGGCCAGGCTGCAATGATTAATAGATTTGTTGGGAAGATGAGTCAACCTGGCTTGGACGGACAAGTGGATTCTTTTGCTAATTTGCTTTTTCCAAATGTAATTCTTGTATAATAACACGACCGAATAGAATGCACGATGCATCATGGGTAATTATGCACTGGGGCGGCAAAACAGCCAAATGTTGCTGCAAAGAAATTAAAATTTATACCTGCATTTATTGCTCCGTTCAACAGACTGCAGGTAAAATTTCTTTAATATTTAAATCAGTTAACAGTAAATTAACTACCGGCACATTATACCGAAAATAAATCTACTGATTATAGTTTGTCTGATCATGCTGAAAGTTAGAAATCAACATGTGAACTGAATTTTTAATTATTAAACAACAGGAAAATAGCCATAGTGTATGTGAATGACCAGGGAGTCTTTTCTAATGTGAATATGTCCCTTAAACCTTCTAGTTAGTGTGAAACAAATCTGGTTTAATGACACAAATATTACTCTCGTGTCAGAAAAAGATGTCACAGCGTAGATGGCACCATTTGACACATTTTTAAAGCTGTTTTTTTAATCTGCACTTTTCTGCTTTATTTTCATAGTGATTGATGGTCTCATCTGTTTACCATCAATTTACTATGTCAAAATACACGCAAGAATCCCGTTTCATTGATCGGCCAGCCTGTTTCACTCCATATTGCTCATACATCATTAATAGATTGATATATTCATTTTTAATCGACGTCTATCATTTATCAGTGTTCTGTGGATGACAGTTCGACCTCTTTGACCACTCTGGTGCATTATGGCTATAGGGCTGCTACAGAGCTCAATGTGCTGAGTGTACAGCATAGAGGCTGCAACCCTGCAGTCTTGAGTTCGAAGCCAGCTTCACCTGTTTCGTGGGCAGTGGTGGCTTAACGGTTAGGGAAGTGCGCTTGTAATTGAAAGGTTGTTGGTTTGAATCCCTGACCAGGAAGGTACCGCCCCCAAGCACTGCTCCTCGGGTGCTGAATTAGCAAAGGATGCATTTCATTGTTGTGCACTGTGTTCTGTGGTGTGTCAACAATAATCATTAAAATATATACAGTATATGGGTCCTGTTATTACTGGGTAAGACTTAGGGATGATGTTGCAGGAATCATCCACCTTAGTGGTGCACGTATTCATTTTTCCCACCTGTTGGTCAGATGATGCCATTTTATGTTGCCATGGAAACTGCCACTGGGATGGGAGGATAGATTGGAACTAGCTCTAGGGTTTAAACTTGGTCTAATACCTGTGACCAGATCAGTACAGACACCAGAGACTAATATGGGGTATACAAGTATATGGGGGTGGGGCCTCTGGGGCACTGGCCCCAGCTGAAAGCTGATTGGCTCCCAGAGTGCCCCCTCTCCTCTCACTCATCAATTCAAAGCATATCATTGGCTAATAATAAGGTTGGCTCCTCTGTATGAATTATGGCCCATCTTACGGTCTGAGGCTAGGGGTCTGTGCCGGCAATCGGAAGGTTGCCAGTTCGAATCCTGTAAATGCCAGGAGTGATTCTACTCCATTGAGCCCTTGAGCAAGGCCCTTAACCTGCAATTACTTTGTCCTGGGTATGACATTAACCTACATCCAGCCCTGCAAGCAAGTCCTCCAACTTACAGGGAAAACTTGGGGGTTGGTGGCCTCCCCTGCTCATTTGCGCCTGGTTTTTAACATTTATTTGACAGATGCTGTTGTCCAAAGATCATACAAGCCTGCCAAAGCAGTTGTAGTTACAGGACAAAGCAGGCGTGGGATTTGAACCTGTAACCTTCTGAGTACAAGCACAGAATCCTCTCCCTGGAGAGACACCCCCTCCCACCCAAATTATTTATGGCTTACTCCTTCAGAGGTGTTGAGCACTTGAACCTTAGTGTTTGTTTCCTGAAGATCCTGTTGTTTCCTGCCCGACCTGCCAGTTTCCCAGCTCTTCTTGTGATCAGCAGAGTTTCTTTCTGTTGCTCTGTTTTCGCCAGCGACACTTGGACTGTGTTCGCATTATGGCCATTGCAGTGCGAATCGCCATTCCTCCTCTTATTGGTGGGCCTTGGACCTGTTGCCTGTGCTTTGGAAATGAACCCAGTACGTCTGCATCTGGATCCACTCTCCTCTATCCAGTTGGTGTGCTGTAGTGTGTCCTGGCGTACTGCTTCAATCTGCTGCTCCTGTCATCTGACCCCCCCACCAGTGAGAAAGCCATTGACCATGTCTGTGTTACATCTAGTCATTTATCTGACTACTTCATGTAACACAACCTACATTTAACCATTAACACAGTTATTTTATTATGGCAGTGGTCTCCAACCTTTTTTTGAAGGAAAGCTATTTTTATTTTAAAAAATGGTTGGGCGGCAGGGCAGTCCTCTTCTGTAGTTTTGCAGACTGGGGGGGATGTTCCCCCTCTGTATATTTTTCTGATGAGGGATGAGGGTGTCATCAATTATGAATGTCTTAAAGATCAACCTGTTGACTGCGATTGCTCACTTGTCCACCAGTGTACTAGAACAACCTTTCTTAAGGGTAAAACGGCCCTCCTGGGACCAGGAGGTTCATGTTCAGGTTCATTAACTCCTACACAAACAAACTATTACTGTAGCTTAGCAAATTTATCAGGATTCCCAAGCAGTTTAAGGACATTCATATTAATGAAATATATTTCAAACACAGCTACTGGCAAGAACAAAGACAAAATATGTAGATGGCGCCGTAGGAACAAGCCTGAAGTGAATTCATTGATTTACATTTTTTAGCAATTACCAATAGATACCAATTGAGCTCTTTACAATATACTGTGGAGGTCAAACATAGTCCATTTTCAATCATTTTATCACTTGACCCAGCTGGAAAACATGAGCAACTGGTGGGAAATTATATATGAACAAAGGTGTTTTTGTTGCCAAATGTTGCTTTATTTTCTTTGATTTACGGTCAATGACGTCAACGTTAGCTCATTAGCTGTCATTAGCTTCCACAGCTCAGCGTGTACACAAACGATCAATTGTCATAAAACACAGTCATAAAAAACAAGAGGTTTCTCAGAAACTAGTCAATTTAGCTCCAAGGGACTGTTTGTAATGACAGTAAATCCACATTTGAGAAAGGACCGTGTTTCTGGAAGAACATATAGGACTATTACTACGGCAAACAACTGGGAGACGACATGGGAAGGTTCCTGATAGGGACAAGGGTGTACCAGCAGGACAATAAAGGAAGCCATTGTTATCTTCAGCAACAAGTCACATGACAAAACTACAGCCCAATCAGAAGGGGGAAAACCTCATCTATAACTAAATAGTTTTTTACTCATGTGAGAGATGAATGGACAAGGTCAGGTCAGGAAGGGGGGGGGCAGAGATGGACTCTTATGTTTATTTAGTCCAGCTGGACCTTGTGGCACTATAAACAGGGACGGTTCTAGATTTTTTAAGGTGGGGGGGTAAGGCTGTGCAGAGAGCCCCCCACCCTCTGTATGTCTTTGGTGGGGGGGCATAAAAGGGACTTGACAGTAGCCAATCATATGTTTTGAATTGGTAAGTGGAAAAGGATGAGGCACTCCGGGGGCCAATCAGGTCTGAGCTGTGGCCACTGCCCCTGTGGGCCCAGGCTGGGCAAAGCTGACAACATTACAGATACTAAAGCACCTCCCAGTCAGGATTCCCATTCACGCTTTGTGGGGATTCCCATTCACGCTTTGTGGGGATTCCCATTTCATGTGTCAGTCTCTGTTGACCACGTTCATTGCCCCCTACAGCACTTGCCATCAGCTGTTATTCTATCAACGGCTGAAGCGCTTCTGGAGAAGGATGCCGCAAATGCTGGATGAGGGCCAGTGGCATAAACTTGTTATAATGGGCCCCAGTGCAAGATGTTTTTGTATTCCCCCACCTCCTTTCTGGCCACATGTCCATGCCCGCAAACAACATGCCTCTTACCCTGAACAGTTAAATGTTACAGATGTACCATGTATCTCTGTGAAATACCATTAATGTATAGAATATGGACTTTTACAGCTTTGTCAGAAAAAAGAAAAAATGGACATCTAGAATCGAGACAGATTTGCCAGCCAGGTAAAGTCTATGTATATTTCTTGGTTTCTGGCAGCTCATAATGCAATGAAAGTGCTTTGATGATTTAAACTAATAGATCAACAGCATCCTGATCCTCATAGCACAGGGGCCCTTCGAACCTCCGTAGGGCTCCAGTTTCTGTGGGCGCCAGTGCATCTGTACTGGCTGCACTGCCTAGTGTTCCGCCAGTGATGAGAGCGTGCTCCACCATATTGCTGACACCCTGGTATCAGATCAGGCAGCTGGAGAACATGACAGACCTTATGCTGCATTTCTTGCTTAGCTGGCTAACTTGTCAGATTTAAGGCTAAATATAAGTGAACAAAGGTAAAGGCCAAATTAAATCCAACAAGTTATCCGGCTAAGCAAGACCTGCTTTATGAAACAGGTCCTAGGTATTTCTGACTTGCCATACTAGAACGCGGTTAACTCGGGAGTGACATAAGTGAACAAAGGTAAAGGCCATTTAAACTGGGGTAAATTAAATCCGACAAGTTATCTGGCTAAGCAAGAAATTTATACTTAACCTTTTAACCTTTATACTTAACCTTTATACTTAACCAGATTTCTAAAAATCTGGACATGTTGTTGCTTGTAGAAACATGGTGAAATCCTGCTTACACCTCCTGGTTATAGTTTTCTATCGAAACCCCGTCTGACGGGCAGGGGTGGTGGTCTAGCGGTGATTCATCGTGTTAAAACAACTATTGTTGATTTTCATGAGATTACATCATTTGAATACCTGGTTCTTAAAATTGCTGGAAAGGATTCGTTCACATTATATTAATCTACAGACCTCCTAAGCCCCATCCTAATTTTTTCTCTGATCTTAATGCGATACTTACTCTTGTTTGTGGCATGTCTACCGCTGTTATTTTGCTTGGTGATTTTAATATTTATGTGGAAACTGACTGTTCATCTGCTAGCGAGCTGCCTTCAGTACTGGATTGTTTCAGTTTTGTGCAACATATTGATTTCCCAACTCATGCTAAGGGCCATACTCTGAATCTTATTTGTTCCACTGGTTAGAATGTTTGTACACCTGGTTCTGTCACTGCTATCTCAGATCACTAGCTGGTTTAATTTAGTTTCCATTATCCGCTGTCTACACTAAGTCAAAAATCTAAAATAACCTATTGAAACATTAAGAATGTTGATCAATTATCCTTCTCTATGTCTGTCGATGCTTCCTGTCTTCTTGTTTTTCAGTTGTCTTGCCCAATGCAGATTCTGTCTCTGTATAATTCCACAATGTCACAAGTTTTAGACCACCATGCACCTATTAGATCCTTGTCTGTCCTTACTACCCGGACAACCGCATGGTTCACATCTGAGCTGCGTACCTTGAAACAAGCTGGTCGTCGCTTGGAGAGGCTATGGAAGAAGACTGCTCTGACTGTTCATACTCTGGTTTACACTAAACACCTGAAGGATTACAAAAGTGCCTTATCTGCTGCGCGTTCAAAGTATTATTCCGCCCTTATTAACTCTGGTTCTTGTCACCCTAGATCTCTTTTCACTACAGTTAACAGACTCTGTCAACCCCCTGTTAAAACTCCCTCTGCTGAGCGCTGTAATTCATTTGTGGACTTCATTGTGGTCAAAAATTGTGACCATATATCGAGGCTTCTCTGCTAATCAGACCCCACCTCTGACAACTGATCCTATTCCTGAATCTCCAATCTACTTAACTAAATTTAACCCCACTACATCAACTTATATTGCTCAGCTAATCTCTAAATCAAATCGATCTGCTTGCCACCTAGACCCAACCCCGACTATACTTATTAAGACTCGCACTGACAAACTTTCTGCTCCCATTTCTCACTTTATCAACTGCAGTTTTCCCACTTGTATTGCTTTGCTTAAGGTGACCAACGACATACTTATGTCTGCAGACTCTGGGGTGGCCACTATCCTAGTTCTTCTTGACTTAAGTGCAGCATTTGATACAGGTAAACATAATATCTTGCTGTCCGACCTTGCAAGTATTGGTATCTCTGGTGCTGCCCTTTCTTGGTTTGAATCTTACATCAGTGATCGACAGTATTATGTCTCCATTAGGGAACATAAATCCGCCGCTACTTCGCTCCCACAAGGTGTCCCTCAAGGGTCAGTTCTAGGTCCTATTCTGTTCAATATCTACATGCTCCCATTAGGTCAAATTATCCATCGGTATGGTCTCAGCTACCACTGCTATGCCGATGACAGGCAACTGTATATAAGTGTTGATCCAACTGCATCATCATCCCCAGCTTTGCTGACTAACTGCATTAGTGAAATCAAACACTGGATGATGGTTAACTTTTTACTGCTCAACCCTGACAAAACCGAAATCCTATTGGTGGGTACTAAATCTGTCCTCTCTACCCTTCATGGGTTAAAAATTGACGTCGATGGGATCCTAGTGGAGCCCTCAACATCAGTCCGTAATTTGGGTGTCATTTTTGATCAGCTTCTTACATTCCACCCACACATCAGCTCACTAATACAGACAGCATTTTTTCATCTACGTAACATGGGTTGTTTGCACTCTTCCCTCAGTGTGAAAGATACCGAAACACTAATTCTTGCTTTCATTACTACCCGTTTGGGTAACCTGTACCTAAGCACAGGTTATCAACCATGGATGGCAGAGCATTTAGTGTAACAGCTCCTAACCTTTGGAATGCTCTTCCTCTTAGTCTCCGTAAGGAAAAATCTGTTATCCATTTTAAGCTCCTGTTAAAAACAAATCTATTGAATGAATATTATTCGTCTTGTATGTAACTTGCCTGCCTTGTTAAATGTGTTTTTGTAAAGTGTCCTTGAGTGTATGAAAGGCGCTATATAAATAAAACTTATTATTATTATTATTATTATTATTATGATTAAATCCTGCTTTATGAAACAGGTCCTAGGTATTGCTAAATGGCTTTCCGACTTGTTAACTCGGGGGTGACGTCATTCCCTGCTGCGACGTCCGGCCTCCAAGGTAAACGGAAGGCAGCGTTAAAGCCGCTCCTTCAGGAACCGCAAGTGGGCAGCCAGATGCTGAATTAATACCTGGTAAATTCTGCAAAGGAAACACATGGTGCACGGCTCGAAACGTCGTAGGGGTAGCAGCAGGCCAGTAAGACAGGATAAGTAGATTATGAAGAATTCCCATCATGCACTGGTGAAAAACAGCAATGGTGGGGGGGAAGCACAAAGTGGATCTGGAAGCTCGGGCAACTTCAAGCTTCTCAGAAGTTGAAGACCTCCAAACGACAGCCTCACAGCTCAAGAGGATGGGTGTTCGCAGATGCAGGTATATGTAGATTCACAATTTTTCATCAAATAAGCTGCATCTGGCAGAAGTAATTGTCACCATTCTTTATTCTATATTCCACAGAGCAGACACTATGCTTTTGATTTATGGCTTTACATATTTTTGTAAATAATAAAACAAATGAGAATGGCGTGGACAAGATTACTGGGAGCCCTAACCTAATATTTTTGTATCACACCATTTCGAGGCAATAACTGCAATCAAGCGCTTTATGCTGCTCTGAATGAGACTTCTATGCCTGTCAGCTGGGAATGTGGCACATTCTTCTTGACCCATGCTATTTTCATTTGCCAATTATTTTGTTTTTCAACTTATTTCACATAGAAATTGTGATTCTTTTTTTTTTTTAAATGGCAGGGCACCGATATTTTTGTCCACAACTGAATTAGCTGTGGAAGCTTCCTTGCATGTGTGATTATAACCAGGCCCAAACAGTCAGAATCTCTAGATCGTCTGCATGAAATGAACCTTTACCTGCCTTTTATACAATGGAATGCATTACATGTCACAGCTTACGTTCCTTTTTAAGACCTAAACACACATACGGAGGAGAGAGTGAGGCCTGGGGTTTGAGCATGGGGTCAGTTGGCACCCCTAGGGGTTAAGGGCCTTGCTCAAGGACCCAGCAGGGATGTAGCTACTTTTCTGAGCATGAGATTTGAACCAGTGACATTCCTATTACAGTAACAGAGGCCTAACCCGCTGAGTCACACACCACCCTGAAACAAAGGATTAATTTCTCCCTGCAGTCCAGAAACATGCTGTTACACAAATCATTGTCTCTAAATTGCCCCTAATCTGCGAGTCTGTGCCCTGCAACGGACTTACATCCCTCACAGGGTATTTTGTGTCCATGCACTGTAATACTCTGGGCTGGTGTGTGACTCAGTGGGTTAGTGCCTGCGACCGGAAGGTTGCTGGTTCAAATCCCCAGCTTAGAAAAATGATTTCACCCTGGGAACCTTGAGCAAGACCCTTAACTGCTCCATTTGCCCACGGCTCCTCAGTTATACATTACTTGGGAATAAAGAGTCTGATAAATAACTAATGCACTGTATATGAAATACATGGTGATGGAAGGATGATATGCTGAGATGTTTATAAAAATTGTGTTCAGGAGTTATGTGTTGGGTGCATAGGCACAATGTGAAAAGTTTTTTGGAGTAAATAACCATTCTAATGAGAAGACTGTATTGCTATCGTGGAACACAAAAGAATCAGATAATTGTATATGGGCGGCAATTAGGTTTATTAACAAGGTCCAGTGTTTGAAAATAGGATAGGATGTATTGGAATGATTTCATTATGGTTCGTGACGCACGCCTAATGGTCTGTTTGGAAATGTTAGGGCTGGTACCTGGTTGCTCCGCTACCGTCTGTCCTTTTCTCCCCATAGCAACGGTTTAAAAGTGACAGCGTGACAGTGTGTGTGACACAGCTGTCAGGTTACACCTTGTCAGCCCAGCCCTACCCACAGTTTTTCGTCTTGTTTTGAGGGTGTGACACGACTCAGGGACACTGTCATCGGCGGCCCCTAATTGGCATGTGCGGAGGGAGCGGGACTGAAGTCACTGAAGCAATCTCCGGGTTTCCGGAAACTTCCGGAAAGAGGATGATTTGTGACCCAGGGCGTGCATGCTGGCACTCTCAGTTTGGATGGCTTCCTGTCAGCTGTCAGGTAAAAGTGACGTTGCTTCTTTAAGACTATCTTGAGAAAAACAACACCATGGCTCAAAAATATCATGTGTTTACAAAGAGATCAGTGGAGGAAAGGTCCAAGGAAGGAGATGATATCCTCGTGGTGGATGATCTGCTGATGTTATATGACGTGACCTGTGGCTTGTTCATAGCTGGTTTTTTGTTAACTAAGGGATGACAGTTGGGCACCTTAGGGAACATCTGCTAAATACAAACCATGTTCAAAAACGAAACAGCGGCCAAGGCCTGTTGTGAAGGGCCTTCTGCTCTTCCAGTGAGATGAAAGGTGGGGTATGTCATAGAGCCCCAGCGCCCCCTAGGATGACTATAGCACCTCCATATACTTCTTAGAAACGTGTTTATAGGTAGGCAGGCTGTGTGATCCTGACATCCATATCCTGTATGTCTCATGCTAGTGAATGCTGTAAATCCTGAAGCACCCTTTTTGTAAGGAAAAAAAAAAACTCTGATGCACCACTAGGGTGCGCCATGGAGAATAAACCAGATCAGGGTTGGACATACTCACATATGCACCTCAAAACTCCAACTAACAATCAACAGTTCACTTGAGTAGCATGTGAGATGTTGTGAGATGATAACCCACAGTTCTAGCTGATAACCTAGACTGGGAGAACAGAGAGACCCTACGGGGAAGTGTGTAAATACTTACCCGCGATTCCATCTCCTGTCCTGTCAGCTCCAGTTTGAACATCGCTTTGTGTCAGCAGTTGATTACTGAACTATGCTGAAGCCTTTATCATGTTAAGTGTTTGCAAAGTATTTGTTAAAATTAAGGCCTTCAGGCTAAGTGGTTGGGCACAAACTTTCAAAGAGCGCCGCTCTCTTTGAAAAATACCCTGTCATCTGAGGACTTACGCACCGAATAGCAATGAAGGCTCACATTAAATTAAAACTCTGACCTGTCCGTTAATATCATACTGTCAAACCGATGCCTTGGATGCAGTCTCTCCAGGGAGGGGGCGACGGCCTGGGTAAGTGGGGGGGGGTGATGTCGGCAGTGAGATTTGTGCTTAGCTGCCGGCTAACAGCTCTGATATCATGTGAGTCTGAGTGTGAGTAATGGTTCTGAATGTTAAATGACTCTGTAAGCCATATAAATACGGCAGCATATTTTGCTGATCCTCT
>JABJVO010000091.1:364430-398882 GCA_026770805.1 Boulengeromyrus knoepffleri
TAAAAAAGACGAACAAAACCACCTGACGGGGAAAAAAACAGAACACCGACGGGGGGGGCGCCCCCCCCCCCCCCCCCCCCCCTTGCACAGTGGTATCATCCTCTCCCCGGTGCGTTGGTTAGTCCCAGAGGTCATGTCAGGTGACAGGAACAGAGTGGGATATATTCATTTATTTGTTTAAGTGTGTGTTGGATTCTATGCTGCTTCGGGCCGCTTAGAATTACTTCTAGAGGACCAGACCTTTTAGAATTAATTTATTCAAGGGCCCCGACATTCAGGTGAATCACTTAGATGCCAGACATTTATAACAAAGAACAAACCTGTGAAGCACCAGCTCTGTTTTCGGGAAAAGCTGTAAATCTGTCGAGCGGTTTTATGAATTTTAATACCTCGTCCCTACTTCCTGTACCTGTGCCGCCGTAATCGTCTAAACATAACGCTCCGTGGAGGAACATTTCTTCCGCTGGTGCAGGAGATTATTTAAGTATCCAGTCAATGTGCATTGGTCACTTCATGATTTTTAATTTAATTTTTTTTCCCCCATAGGGGGCACAGCTGGCTGTTAATTCCTGTAATGAAATATTTTGTTTGGACTGTGATGCCTCATTAGTGAAAGTGCCAAACATTGTCTGGTGACATTAGCGTCTCTCCTGGAATTACGGTGTGGCTTCGATGTGAAATAAAGCCAGTTACACTGGCATCAGAAGGAAGGTCTGCAACAACAGTAAGGTGACTGCATAGATAGATTTCATATTATCATTATTATTGTCATAATTATATGATCATCACACATACTATCTTCATCATTTGTAAATTACAGGGAAGACTATTTGTGTTTTTAAAGGATGCTTTAGAATTCATTCCGGTCCCCAAGGAAATCCACCGATCAGTTGACAGCTCATTTTGCTGTTTGAGGCAGGGATTTGACTAAGAGTTTAGATTACAAATTCATATCTAGGCATATCAGGAGAGCCTTTTCACATCTGTTGCCAGGGAAACCTGCTCACCAACAGGTTTAAAGACAGCTACAAGTGAATTTATAGCTCGATGTCAAATGGTAAACCATGTTCTCATAATTTATGGTCTTCGCCTCATCTTTGCTGGCGTGGCACTTGGAAATCGACATGTGAGAAGACACAAAAGACCCTATCTGAAAAATGTAATGCTACCTATTTGCAAGCTGCAACCAGGACTCTCAAGATTTGTCCAGAGGCCTCATTTTCAGAAGTTAACCAGGCGCAGAGTGATCCACATGCACGGCCAGTCTTGGTTTGTGCATTATCGGGAGATGAATACCTTTCAGGCTGTCTTTTGAGATCCATCTTGAATTCTGAGTGGCTGCAGATTCAAGGAGCAATGCTTTCAGAGCGACAGCCCCAGGGTCATTATACGTGCAAATTTCTGCCTTTAATCCTTCCTCCCAAACGCGCAGCATGAAGAATAGAAAAACACGACATGCGAATAAATGAAATGATCACTAACCATATGTGTCAGAGCAGTACGCAAAGGTTACTGTCTATTGAAACGAATAAGAAAACCAGCGAGAGTTGTGGTCATTTATGTTCCTGATATGGCCATAATGACCCTTTTGGAGCATCATAGTGAGCATGCTCAGTAGAGACCACAGATACCCCACTATTCACTCAGTTACATTCAACCATGGGAGTGAAAACGGTCGTTATCCAGTGCTAGAGAACTCTTCTCTATCCCACGTAACTTCCAGCATTCATCCAAATCTCATTCATCTCCAAATATACCACCCCCCCGTAAACACCTAGCATGGTTGCTAAGCAACCAAACTGTGTCATAATGAGGAGGGGCCATGGGCCACGGTCAGAGGCATTGCCCAACAACAGAGGCCTGTCCATAAATCTGACACATGCCAGATTGAAGCCTCTAACCAAACCTATGTTTAGCAGAGTATTCAATGTTACATGATAGCAATGTTTTTCTGTGATGGATTAGGCCTACCGGAACCTATTCAGGACTTACTTTCAATTTTCATCTTAATTTTCGAATAAATAAGTAATTTAAAGAGCTTCTAATAGCCTAGAATTCTCTCTGGACTATATACCTGTGGTATATAGTATTTTTGGTTCTTAGTAGCTGAATCACGAGAATAGTGGTCTGTTATGCCCATTGAAAAATCTAGTGAGAGAACAGGTTCATTTTTAGCAAACCTGAACCTTTTGTTCTCGAAAAAAGCACCCCTATGCTAAACCTAAGACCTAAGGCCACTGAACACCTTCCAGGACCCCAGACAAAACCGTCAACTGCCCAAGGTCGTTAAAGTGCCGCACAAAGAATCGACCTGTATCTGCTGCGGACGTGTTTTGCATCACCAGGCTGGTTCAGCTGAGCTCGGATCCTCCAGTTGCCTGATTTGGACCGTACCGTGGTACGACAGGAGGTCCTGATAAGCTTCCGTTTTTTACGGGCCTGGCTTGGCCCCACCTTATCTATATAAATATCTTCACACAGCTAATAAAGAGGCTTCATGCGTTTTAAATCTGGCTGACTTTCGTTAATCTACCCTTTAAACCCAGATTAGACGGTGGCAGATCCCAGTAGCCGTTTAGGAAACTCCGTCTGTTCTATTAAAAGGCAAAATAATAATTTAAAAAAGACAAAAGGAAAAAGCAGCCAGAGAGAGAGTTTGGCTGCCTGCTGTCTTACTTGTCTAGAGGAGAAACACAAATTAGAGACAAGGACAGGCTTCACAGCTGGGGGGGGCGGGGGGGCGATGAAAAGCTTTATAGATCTGCAGATAAGCTCAATACCTGCCTATTCCGCATCTGTGAGACTTCCGCCAGAGCTAAATGGCACCTGTGTTCATAGATCCGCTCCCTCGCAGCATTAAATGTCATTAATTTCGTCAGCGAAGCTAAGCCAGGAGAGGAACGTAAATATAGAAACACAGAAAAGACATACAGTCACTCTCCGGGAAGGCCGAGCGTATTTATTAAAAGGGAACACACGCTTTTAAGTGTCTAGCTACATATTTATTTAATGTCTATGTGCCTATAAAAGCCAGTAAATGCTTAAATCCCAGGTTAGCTTAAAAATATGATCTCATTGTTCCTCTGATATGATTAACAAATCAGAGGTCAGCAGTGGTGCTCAGATTCAGGCAAAAGAGCACAATGAACACAGTAATAATGGAAATTATTACATTATATTAAACTAAAATGCAAACCCACTAGCCTTTGACTACATCGTTTTGAGAGGCAAATCTCTTACATTTAAGTGTAACAATTCTATCTTGAGGCAAACAAACGGTGAAAAGCAGCTTTCACCAGGTCAGTAGCACTGAAAGCAGAGTATACTTTAACAGAACAAGGAAACTTTATTGGCAAAACACCCTCAATAAAACCCACGGAACCCAGGTGGCCTGCTAGCATGTTGGCCAATGGCGTGTTCAAATTTCAGCCCCACAAAATAACTATTTACATGCGCTAGATTGCTATAAGCACCAGAGACACAAGAGAAATACAACAGAGCAAGTATATAAGTCTTTAACACAAGTAATGATGCTAAGTAACACTAACCGTTCTGCTCCCAGCATGCCTTTCTCTACAAGGTACAGCCATATAGTGACAGGGTTGCTACAATACATTCAGCGACAACAAGAGGGAAAATCTTGAGGATAGCGCATTTTTTTCAGAATGGAGACTGCAGTTAAAGTTTCCCAAAGCCCTTGGCTTTGAGTAAACAGTCAATCAAAATGTCCTCTGGCCCGTAGATGTATTCCATGCCAGTTTGTGATGAAGATTAATTAGATCCACCTTTTGCCCAGAATGGTCACAGAAGATATGGACCATCCATAATCTGTTTCTGACTGGGACTGGATGTCCTAAGCCCCGTATACTGAGGGATCTCTTTCCTGGGGAAATGTTAATTCAATGCGTGGGGTTTAATTGCTTCCTGGGGGTCAGATCTCAGAAGCACCCTTGTGCCCGAGAAGGTCTTGCTCATTATTTTATTCCGAGCGTGGTGACAATGGCACATTCTGATCGCGGAGAAGCTGTGATGAAAGTGACAACGGATTAAGTGTGGAGAGGGGTGGTGGTTAAATATTCATGGGACATCCCCTTGAGGTCAGGTGACCTGGGCATGACCCAAGACTTACCATCAAAGTCACATGGAATAACAAGCCAACCGGCACTCAGTCAAGCTACCCAGGACGGATCAAGTAGCCTGATTAATTCAAACCCATTTATCCTCGTCTCACGCAAACATCAAGGCAGAGTTTAGATTGTTGCCACTTGTGGATGTTTTTATTTTCCTTCAGGCAAGCGTGTTGCTTTGTGCTATGTTTAGGCCAAGGAGAAATAATGATTTTCTTTAAACTCTATTTTGCAGACTATTTTATCCGAAAGTTTCCAACAATGGGATGTGATGTTGGCACCTTTCTAACCCACTGAGCCACACTCTACCCCCATCATGCATGTAAATTACGTATAATATATTATGTTAATTCGCACCAAAAGTATTGATTCTGGTAAGCCATCAAGGGTTAAAGAACCTCTTGCCCATTGAATTGGACATCCTGTGTGAATTTATGATATAGGATACAAATAAGTCAGAATTAGATTTAGAATGTTTACCACTTTTTGTGAACTTTGTTGACAGACTCCTTTATTTTCTCTGCCCAATTTCTGTTCACATACTTTATGTGGATCCAAGACTGAACTGAAGCACCATGAATGAAGGTGGAAAAAACGGATACAAGAATAAGCGGTTTGACTTTGTGCTTCAGGCAAGTTCACCTTCAGCCCTACATGTCTGAGATGGAGTGAAACCTTCTCGGAGATGATGTGAAGTCTTTGGCTTGTGAAATATGATCTACTGAGGTGAGCAATTACAGACGTTAAAGCGGCACTTTTTGGCGAGGCTTAATGAGGCGTTTATGCATAATAATGGGATGTGTAATTAATTATAATTTACACAAGCGGCTGGGAGTGGTTTAGGGTTAACAGCAGGAGAACTAATAATTAACGGTAATGAACATAAATATTGTGGGTTTGGTCAGATGCTTCAGAGAATCTTATGATTATTATTAGATCTTCTCAAGTCAATGTAGACTGCTAGCGACCTTATAGATGGTATTTCTCCAGAATGTTCCGTCTTCTGTCAGGATCTTCAGGCCTCCCATCGCCATGGTCGTTGACGTGATGATTGAGTCCATCCTTTCTGACCTTCAACTTGGTAGAGCATGAACATCATTTTTGGGACAGAGGGTCTTCTCATAATAATTTTATTTTTAACAAAAGTTCAGGCTTGATTTGATCAAGAATCCACTTGTTTGCTTTCCTCGGGGGTCAGCTGAAGTCTTTACCAGCAGCAACATTCTAAAACCGGTAAATGTACTGTGCAGCAGATGATTATTTTAAGAGTAGATGAAATACACTTGCACTGCCTTCAATGGACTGCTCCATACAGAAGCAAGCAGTCGTTCCTGTGACCTGCACACTCCTTCCCTGAATCATTAAGAAATTCACACTACCTGTCAGTGAGTCACAGGGATAGTGGTACGTCACAAAAGTGCTAGATTCTGAGCGTCGTAGCTGTGAAACGTGTTTCTGTTCACATGTTCTGTCGTCAGTTGGTGTAAGACACTTATTTCTGACCGTATTTTCGATTCGCCTTCTGAAAGAACTTTAAGTGAGTATCACGGCTTGTGGATATTCTCATATATGTCCTTCACGACAGTTAGCTCTCCGTCCATCCATCCATCCACCCACCTGTCTATTTCCTCCAGTACAGGGTGAAGGCGGATCTGGAAGCTATCCCAGGAACCACAGGGAATGAGGCAGAGGACATCCCGGACAGGATTCTAGTAGTGCAGCTAGTTTTATTATTTGATATTTTTAAATATAAGAGCTCCAGAATATATCTACTGGTCAGTGAAGCTGTTGTTCAAACATTTGAAGCTTGGAGACAGAATCCTGGATATAAATGATGTCACTTCATAAATAAGATTACTCCGGAACCCTCTCCTTCACCCAGCGTCGTCGTGGAGATATGATTCCGTTTCTATTTGCCATGGTACCCTGGCCCCTCACACAGCACAAACCCCCTTGGTCCGTCAGGCAAAAACCAATATCGGATCGCAAACAAGGGAGCCCGTTTTTGGCGGAATCCTACGTTCATGCACTCCGCCACCTGCACCCCGAGGCTGCATGGGACGGCGTGTTTCACGGGCAAAACACGGGCTGGACTGCAGAGCCATTCAGGAATGCGAGCCAGGCTCCCGCTTTACCTTAATGGGCAGAGACAGGCGGACACCTGCCCCTGACTTCAGAAACAGGGAATAACCATCTGCTGAGGTTAGTCTTCATCAGGGGTACAGCTAGAAATTCTGGCCCCCGCTGACAAAATGTCTCCTTCACTGCTCCTGCCCATTTCCTTATATAATCTTATAATTTTACATATTCAAGGGCCCCCGTAATGGACCCCCTGAAGTATCCATGCGTACTGCAGTCTCTCGACTATTGTAACGTGGCTGATACATATAGTTCTGCATAAGATAACACAAGATAAAGTAAAGGGAGACTTTATTAGCTCCAGGGGGAAAAATCCTTCTACTAATTAATGTGCTAGAAATGTCAGATACAGCAAAATCCCTCTAACTAGCATCATTCAACTACTGTTGTATAGATTTTAAATCCAATATAATTTATTTAGCAGACATTTTTATACAAATCAACATACGTTTGTAAGAGCAGTCAGCCAGTCCCTGCTGTAATTTGGGTTTAAAGGTCTTACTCAAGGGTGAAATTAATCTGCCAATCACTAGATTTGAACCGGCAACCTTCTGATCACAGGCATAGCATTCTAACCCACTTAGGCACAAACTGCAGTATATCACTAAACTATATATGCAGAAATGACCGTACAGAGCACAGACATACACAGGGCTTCAAACCCTTATCCAGCACAGGGATAACCCCCTCCCCCCCCACACACACACACACACACACAAACACACACACACATGCACACAAAGGCTGCTACAAGTTAAACATGCGTGAAACATACATATTTGTGCCAATATTTGAATTCAAATATCAGGGAAGAGATCAGAAATCTTGGGGGGGGGGGCTGGGGCGGGTGGCCGGTTTGACTATGACATGACAAGTGCAATAAGTTTGCATGAATGTAGGACAGGGGTCTTCTATCAAATCTAGGTACAGTTGCTGATGGTGGGGGGCGGTAACAGTAAAAGTTGTCGACTAGGGAGGGGGTGGTCAAACTTGTTGATTGTGGGGGGAGGCGAGAGAAATGATAGAAATTGTCCAAGGGGTGGGCAGGGGGACTCAATCTTGCAAAATGGTGTATATTTGCAGGGGGTGCATTTTTTCTGTCTCACAGGGGGTCCCTGAGCATGCATGGGGGGTCCCCCCTGATCCTCCTGAGTTCGAAAGCTGATTTGTGCAAATGCAGTCTCGCTCTCACACAGAGGGATGCATCACTCGTGCTGCAGGCAGCCTCTGGGCTACAACCCACAGCACTGACACATACCGGCGTCATTCAGAGGTAGGTGAGGAGTCCTGCAGACAAGCCGAGCTCTCGGCCGCTGTCTGTGAGCCCTTCTGGTGGGCGGAGATGCATTGGCACTCAAGCGCCATTTTAGCGGTAATTATACGGGAATTGACAACTTCTTTCCGGGCCCAGGGGCTCTGGCTTTGGAGCAAGACGGGTCTGTGACACTCGGTGGGACTCGAGAGGCCCGGTGACTCACTGACATTGGTCTGGGGTGACACACCACACACGCGCGCACCTGTGCTCAAGTACTCATTTACAGAAGCTGTGCTGGAGCTGTGACAAGATGAGGAAGGCAAAAAAAAAAAAGGAAAATAGAAACCAAACAAAAGCAAAAAAAAAATCACAGCAGAATCCTACAATGGCCTAGTGTCCCACAGATGAAGGTGACTTTCCTATCGAAGGGGTATAATTATCCACGAAATGACCTCACGTTTACACATGAACCAATAGGAGGTAGAGTCGCTTACCGGTTACCCTCACTGCTATACCCCTCCAGGGTCGTGAGTCGTATTCTGTCCCCAGTGTCACCTCTATGCTGTTCACATGTTCTACCGACGTCCCTGTGACGTTCCTCCAGGTGCTCGGGCTGCAAGGACACGCCGTTTAGCTGAACGAGCGATTTAAGCTGCGTCCTAGTGTGTTTGGCGTGTGTGAGTTAGAACCTCGTATAGCATCCCGGCGTCTCATCCGGATCGCGCCCCGTTTGACAACCCACGCTTTCCAGGAATAGGCCGGGAATCGCAGCCATCCTGAGATGTCGACTCTTTAGCTCAATAGATCCTTTACACCTTCTGGAAATCCTTGGGGGTTCCTACTAAAGGGCTGCAGTCGGACTGATTCCTCTAGGTCTCCGGAATGTTCCGAACCATCGAGACGGATCAGCCGCTCAAGCAGGGCCGGCTCTTCCTTTACAGAGGCCCCAGGCAAACCTTTACTGTGGAGGCCCCTATACCAAGAAAATCGATGATCATTTCACTTCCTCCTCAATGAAGTGAATTAGGGGGCCCGAGGCAACGGCCTAATGTGCTAATAGCTAAAGCCGGCCCTGCTGCCCAGCAGACCCTGGCCCCGGAGAGGTGGACGAGAACCAAGGCAACATCCCCATACAGATGCCTCTTTTATTAACAGCCCTTAAATGGACTCCCACAATAGGACAGACACTGACAACACAACCTGTTCACTCTCCTTCACCCACAGACCCACAGCCCACCGCGCCGGCCCTCGGAACTACCCCAACATGTCATGGCGGGTACGTCATTCACTATGCTAGTATTTTCACAAACATTAGCACTACGCATGACATCACATGTGGGGAACACGTGACACAAGGAACATAGCGACGTGCACAAGGGCTATTCACAACACATACAGCAGCGAGCATGACAGGAAACATGCAAATTAGGTCCCGCTAGCTACAGTAACATTAGCTAGCATACTAACCCCTGATGGTTACTGGCAAACCTTTTCCTTAAAGGGCACAGAAATACATTAAATAAGATGAACTTTATTGATCCCTTGGGAAATTCTTATACATACAGCAGCAAGGTACCGTACATACAGACGAGATGCGTGGACAGTAGACGCAGTGCAAACATAAATATAAGAATCTAACCGTAACCACCCCCACCCGAGATAGCTTTCTTGACGTCGTTTCCTGGTATACACTCCAGGCTTCCATCAAATAACTGGGAAGTACTTCTAGCCTGCAAACTTTAGCCTGCTAGCTAACAGAATAAATGAAAGGTAGATCACGACATCCGTCTGTGACTTTCTAGTGGCAGTGGATTGGGGACATTAATGGCTATCAATCACGACACTGCCAGCAGAAACTGAGAAGCCGGTCCCATCAGTAGACTCAGCAGGGTTATAGTCCTTGGGTTATTAGGCGTATTGTCCAGATAATCTCTCCTAATTTGTCACACCCCCGCAGAGAGCCTGTCACAGTATCCATTCTGAAACTCTTTCTATGCCATCGGCTTATGAGGTAATAAAAGTTTGCATCAACGCTGTTTAGGGCTGTAATAAACTGAAGCTCAGAAATGGAGAGTATCTGTCAGAACAAATTGAGGAAGCATTGATTAATGGATGCTTGATTTTTTTTCTGGAAGAATCTGGAAAAATCCAAACATTCCAGTCCATACACCCAGGATACCTCTGAGCACAGACACTGGCTTTGAAAACCATCCAGACCCCAAAAAAATCTACCATTAGATCTGATTGTGCATTCAAGGTGCTATTTACACAATTTTTGCAAGCTTTCATTTTGATAGCAAATATCTGATCTTGTCTAATCTCATATTAATAATAAATGTCTTCAGCTTGCATCTCGACTACAAGATTTCAACAATGAACCTTAGCACAGATAGCCAGTGTCTGGAGTTGAATTAATGATTAATATCCGACCAATGTCTGAGTGGATTGGCAGTTTTTAAATCCCTGAGAGATAACTTGGTGAAACTTTGACTAAGGTAGCTGGTTTCACATGTAGATGCTCCCTCTCTAGCTATGCTAGCTACAGTAATGCTAAGAAATTCAATTAGCAGACTGCTAATCAAAATGAACAAACTGCAAATCATCCAGCGATCAAAATGAATAGCTGGCTTTGTTTTTCGGAGTCAATAAAGGGGTTGTTCTGTTAACCTTGGCTGAAGAATAACAATAACATACAAACAGTTATGCAGAAATTGATTACTGAGCGCAAACTGATTGCTTTCCGTATAATTGGAGTCACAGTGCTGAGATTGAAAAATACAATGCTGGCTGGGGCAAGTCTAAGATTTTTTTTAAGCTGGGGGCCATAATTCACAGATAGGGGTCAACGTTATCATTAGCCAATCATATTTTAAATAGGTGAGTGACAGGGGAGGGGGCACTCTAGGGGCCAATCAGCTTTCAGCTGGGGCCAGTGCCCCTGTGGCTCCGCCCCGATATATGCCTCTGTTATTTTACTGATAATTGTATCCGAACATCTTGAAGGCGTCGCTGAAGGAATCGCCTAAGGCCGGCATTTTAAATTACATTCCACAGGCACCAAACCGGATATCACTACCGTACGCCTGGAAGCATAATCCTACTCTTTTAAACATCGTCAGAAAAACAAAACAGCACGAAAATGTGTCATCTGCCACAAAGGCGAAGTGACGCCTCCCCAAGCAGACACGTCGACGTCGAGAAAAAAAGATTTCTCTTTAAAAAAACTAATAATGGAGTAAGATGAATACCTTGCATGCATAAAAGGTTCTTCTCGGGTTAAAGGGGCAGGACTGCTTAGGAATCACCATTGTCAGGGATATCAGAATCGGTACTATAGTTTTTCTCTACCCAACCCTTGGGGACCCCCCAGACAGTCCACATTTTGCTTCCACCCAGCTTTCAAAACACCTGTACCAGATATGCAAAGTACTTTATTGGCTGGGAGGTGGGAGGGGGCAGAAATGACTGGGGGGGGGCACTGGGGACTGGGTTGAAAAATACCAGGTAAACCATATCCCAACAACCACAGAAACTGAAAAACAGATGTTAAGTGTGTAGATAAATTAATTAATAAAAGAAATATTGAGTTTTGAAAATTTAATGTGATTTTACTTCTGTGCTGTTTTCGTCAAAGGTTGATTTTTATTTTATGTGATGCCGACGTGTTCTTGTCACCACCAGCCAGGAACATGCATAATACCTCTCTATCATGCAGGATCTTCCTCCAAACATGCTGCCTGTTGTTTCAGATGGACAACATCAGCTGTGAGCGATATGGAAAGTTGTGGAGCTAATCAAAGCAATTGCATGCACCTTGGATCCATATTGGGCCTGGAGGTGAATGAAATCTGCCCGGATTTCCCCTGCGCTTTCGCATTTATTGCGAGTGTTGATCACATGCATGCCTTGGCTTCTCTGTGGCCACAGGAAGTGTGTTGGCACAGGTTATGTTATAGGGGTCATGGGTAATCGTGGAGCCAGAGTTATTGGAGAATTCTGAATCACAGCATATATAAACTAATCGTGCGAATAAAATATTGAGTGACCTTATGATGACATGGAGGAGGGGAACAGCAGAACCTGTAGGGTTTCTGAGATATGAGACCGAACATTATTTGAACATGAGATTTAGTCTCCACTGGAGTGAGAAAAGGGTGCCATGGTGGCTCAGTGGGTAGTGCTGTGGCTTGATGCCTCTCGGGTCACCTTTGCTGTGTTTGGAGGTTCCATCTTCTCCCTGTGTCACCGGGGTTCTTCGGGGGGGGGACTCCAGTTTCCACCTGTGGTCCAAAAGGCATGACTAGCACCTCGAAATTGCCTGGGGTGGGGAACCCGTTCCATGGAGAGCTGGTGTTGGTGCGGGGATCCGGGATGGCCTCTCAATCAGCCAATAAGAGTCCCCAGGACTGGAGCTGAGAACCACTGCTTTATTATTGGCTGATTGCGCGCTCATCCCGAATCCCCGCACCTATACCGGCCCTCCATGGATCAGGTCCCCCACTCCTGCTGCAGTGTGTATGTGTGTGGACTGCATCCTATCTGGGGTGTATTCCTATCTATCTGGATAGACTCCAGGCCCCCTTGTGACTCTGTCCCGGATCAGCAGTTGATGGAAGCATTAGGAAAACCTAAATAAAGATCACTGTATTCTTTGAGCTCCAGCTTGCAGGCTTGCCATCAGTGTTTGCTTCGACCCCCGCTGGTGTAGCGATGAGTTGCTTCCCCCTTTAGAATCCTGAACCTAATTAATCTCCTTTTTCATATCCCTGTTACATGGCTAAAGAAAGACCCCTACAGCTGAATGAAGACTTAAAGCTATTAGACAAACCCTGAATTGGATTCTCATCTACAGCTCAGTTAAAAGATCCGCTCCTGACAGCAATGATGCCAGTGTTGGTTGTTATGGTAATAGAATGTTTTGACTCCGCTCTTCTATTTTTGTGATTCTCTACTTTGAATCTAAAGCAAAACCCTGGTATTTTCTGAGAAGAAAAAAACATTGGCATAAACTAGAATATTGTGCATAATTATAGGGCAACAAAGGACAGGAGAAAATAACTACAGCAGAAAATGCATCCTGTCTAATAAAAGTGGATAGAACACATTCAATGGCAGAGTAAAACATAGAATTAAAATGTTAAATTTTAATTGGGATAAAACAAGTACATTTTTGTGTCTAGTGACTTTTTCCATTAAAAGGACGCGTACCTTTGAACTCCAATAAAACACTATTATCCAGAAATGACTATAGAGATAATGAAACTCATATTTATGCTGTTCGTTCCCTCCTCATTCAACTATATCCAATGCAGAGGCACAATGAGTCTGAAGCCAATCCAAGAATGGAAAGTGGCAGGATTGCTCCTTGTCCTGTCCCCTTCTGTATGCCAGTTCCCATTTGGCCAGCTGGTAACGTTGGCCAAACTATTGCGCTCTCCTGTTCCTCAGGCCGCTGCACGGCATAATGAGCGACTTAATTGAGCTCCCCTCTTGTCTTGGGTTCTTTATGTTTTTTTATGTTGCATCTATGGTTCTTTGTACATCCCGTGTTGCTTGTGTGTTGGTGTATTTGTGTTGGTTCCTTTTTTTTTGTTCCCTGTTTTTTCCTTGTTTGGAGTAATATTTGGTGGCCTTTGTTATTCTAGTCTCCCTGGTTTTCGATCCTTTGTCTGTTTTTTGCCCTCACCTATACTTCAGTCTTCCTAGCTCCTGTTGTAATTAGTAAGTGTCCGCACCTGTCTCCCGTTATGCTACCACGTGTATTTAAGTTCCTGCCAGAAGGTTGTCCCTCCTTTACCTCTACTTTGCTGTGTTTGTTTCTGCGTCGCTCCCTGCTTGACTCCTGTATGACTTCATGCCAGTGTTTCCCAAAGCGTGTCCAATATTAGTTTCCCTTCGTGTTACTTATAGCTTCTGTTTTTACCTGCTTTAATTTGACCCCTTGTGGTCCCTTTGTTTTCTAGTCTTCCCTTTTGTGTTCAGTTTCTATATACAGTAATAAAACCCTTTCTGCCTGAGAGCCGTATTGTGGATTGTCTCTTTGTTCTTTCTCCATGTCAGTCCGTAACAGAAAAGGGCATCGGTTTGAGAGATGCCCCGGCTGAGATGCTCGTCCATCACAGGGAACACTCGCATGATCAAAAATGAACAAGTAAAATTTACAAAATTTAAAAGCGGTGTTTCTCGACCCAGTCCTTGGGGAGCCCCCAAACAGTCCACATTTTTTCCAGCATGAATTGAGTTTGGAGAGTATGAATGGAGTATGGAGAGTATGAATATGGAGAATGAATAGCAGAGCTGGATGATGGGCCACCTAGGCCCATTCATGATTTTGAATGATTTTTAAATGATTCATTGAAGAAATGGAGGTCTAGCAGAGAAATAGGACTGAGAGTGGAAAGAGAAAAAAAGAGGGAAGATGGGAAATTAGTTTGACATCCAGACGCACTGAAAATTTCACAAGGGTGAGAACATGCTTGAAAACCCAAGCAGTCATGCTCCCTCAGAGCTTAAAAAAACCGCAAAGTCGCATGTCTCCTAATGGTCTGGGAATGACATCTGTCAGATGGAAAAATAACGGCAGTAACACCTTGGAATCTTTTCATCAGTATTGCAGGAGCATCTCCCAGCAGGTTAAGGGAGCAGATGACATTTCACGCTGACTGGAACCTGCAATGAATAAGAAAACCTCGAGAATTCCCCTGCTGAAAAAAAGCAACAGCTCCTTTACACCCTGGCTTCTTTGTTTCAACAGTGCTGTAAAACTTCTAGCTTGGAGAGTGGTCTCCATACCAGCTGCCCATTGCCTTGAATCTCTGGCGTTCATCACAAAAAGCCTGCTTCAATGCGATACGTATAGCTAATTACTGGTCTACCATTTATATACATCATTTATGAAGGACTATATGAATAATAGTGCTCAGTTGTTTTTATCTTCAAATGTATGTTTTGTGATGGTACAATGTAACAGCCAACTATTATTAGCTGTACACAAGTTTTCTGGATAGCAGCCATTGACAGAAGCCGGATATAAAATGATTCGGTAATGAAATGTTCTCACAGTGTGTATCACACTAAGTGGCAGCTACATATGCACTATATCTCCTTTCCGTACTGTACATGGAGTAAACAGTTTCAGAAGTGTTTAAATTTCCTGGTAAGGTATCAGACAGGGATTCACTGGAGAACTAAAGCACTGGTAGAGGCACAGGACTACAGAATCTCCTAATCGTGTGGATTCTCCAAACTGAATCTCTACATTTTTTTTAGCAGACCCAGTTATCTAGAGAAATTCGAGTGGCCTAAGACACAGAACTATAATACAGTCAGTGTATAAGAATTGAGAATTAGACAAACAACACTGACACTACCCATGTTAACGATTAGCAACTAATGCTAGCATTGTTGAAGGCAAATTTTTCATGATTTTCGGAGCCACATCCTAAAGAGAACATTCTAGTTGTAATTTGAATGACTCAGTGATTCTGTGATTCTTGGGCTGGGGAACTCGTATTCAGGAATAACTGCAAAATAAAAAAGAGCAAACCGCAGAAGAGAAATTCTGGATTACTTCCAAAAATGGGAACGATCTATTTCATGTCCTCCTGTTCGTATTTCCCGGTGCACCAAACACCACAGGGTGGCCCAGGATCTTATAGATACTTCAAAGCAGTAATGCCATAGTTTGCCGATGCTATTCCATATAATTTCGGACATTTTCACGTCACCTCTGTATGGCAAACGTTCTGTGCCCAAGGTCACGGTGAGTCCACGGGTGTGGTGAGATCCTCGGTGGAGTCTGAAGGTGGATATGTTTCCACGCATGCTCTCTGCTCGGCCAAAGTTCCACACAGAGTGCCGGGCAAATTTACAGACGTCCTACTGCCAAAATAAGGCCACTCAAGGACATTGGGGGATACTGTTGCTTGCCCATACTAGCTTACAATCCATTCCAGAAATAAACAGCATGAGCAGTGCCTTGAATGTATTACAAAAATATTATAATTGCTTGTATTTATCACAATTTCTGAAAGCAGGTGTATTGATTTTTGTTCCAAATAGATATATTTGTTTCACAAAATGGATATAAAAGAAATATGGAGAAATATAAAGACACTCTTGAAGTCTCTCATCCCCACTATAGCCTCCAGCCCATCATCTCCGCCCCATCGATCCTTGATGAAACTTTTCTAAAGCTATTGTTATGTCTGCACCAAGCTCTACAGCCAGTCAACCACGCACAGCCAGTTCACCGCTCTGCCTCTTCTGGATACTAGACTCCGCCACAACCAATCAACCTAATTAATTAACAAAGTTTAAAAGCACCTGGTTCCCAGATCAGCAAGGTATTGGGTGCTTGTGTCCTCTGTAACTCATGCGTCTTCTCTTGGTTTTCCTGGTCTTTGGTCCGTGATTTGGATTAGATTTTCGTCCCTGCAGCCAAGAATTAATGTCAGCCTGTTCTGGAATTTCGGAATTGGATCGCGGTTCAGATTTGTTTGCCTGTTTTCCCCACTTGGATCCTCTCTCTGTTAAGTTACTACACCTATAACATTTTTAGCCCTATTATTTAGGTCCTATGGAAACTCCTTGTTGACCTTATTTTGGTATTCAGCACTCGGCTGCTCCTCCTTGCTGCTCTGTCGGGTTCAGGGCTCTGTGAGCTACGTCCTGCTGTTTTGTAAACTCTTGATGCTCCCTTTCAAGGCACAGTGAGCACGCCAGGGGACAAACGCCTCGGGTAGAATCAAGTGGGATGAACTGGCAGGGTTGCCAACTAATGCCCTTCAATCGGAGGCCTGTCTGTGGCAGGATTGTGGGATAGTGGGTCAAATCCTCTCCTGACCCCTGCGCCTCCTCCCATGCTTAGAATGGCGCTCGCACTCCCCAATTGTGCCCGAGCCAACCCATAGCTGGAACTCAGCCTGTATCCGTCTACCAGTTAGGGGCCTGCCAAGAACACAGAGCAACAACAGCCTGCAGAAAGTAAACCCTGGATCCAGGTGGCAAGAGCCAGGTGTAAATGACAAAAGTGAGAATAACAGCCCCCCCGGTGCCTCCGGAGGCCCGGTGTCACCCTCCATCCTGCCTCTGCGGGACCCGTTACTTCAAAGGCTTTTGATCCAGATACCCAAATGTCCATAGGAGATGACTGTGCTATGACGAACAGGCACTGTGGCGGCAGGCAAATTTAGAATGTAGGGGTAGCCAGGCGGAAGCAAATTTGGAAGAGAGTAGCTCTTCAGAGCTCTTACTGGTCAGCAATTCAAAGGTGATTCAGCTCGACGGGCGGGGCGCTCCCAAGTCAAAAGGGGGCGTCTCCCCCCCCCCCCCCCCCCAGAGGTCAATTTCAGGTGACACGTAGCCCTTTTCAATTATAACATTCAGTAGCTTGTTTAATCCCAGCGAGTCGTGCTGCCCTGCATCAGTGGCGGCTCACGGTTGGCACCGGTGACCTTGATGTCGCCTGGGAAACCCCGGGAAGCCATCTGTTTTGTGACGCGACTTAATGAGACAGGCGATTGGCCCCCGAGGTTGCAGCCGCAACAGCGACGCAGAACCACCACCTCCCTTGACAATCCATCCTGAGTCACTGATGGGCGGAGCTCTCCGGAAGAATCCACGCTATCCAGTCGCTCTGCTGCCATCCTGTCGCTGTTATCCGTTTGTCAGCACTTTCCTAACTTCCACTTTCCTTATATGGAAATATCCGGCTGTCTTCCGTCATCCTCTGATCACACAGGACATTTTCCAGCTTAAGGAAGTTGCAATCTTGGTAATTTGATATTCATCCTTATCTTGTTGTTGTTGTTGTTATTATTATTATTAGTTGTAGTTGTATTATTATTAATATTATTGTTATTATTTTCCTGTCTGCTGCAATCTTTCTGTTTTGATACACCCATTAATTAATTGGTCTCTTTTCTCGTTCTTGGAGGTGTAATTATTATGCCTCTAAATAATAACACATAAGTATTACATAAGTAAATACATAAGAGATCTATTTGCAGATATTACACTGAACCAAGATCACTGAACAAATCATTTACTGTTTCACGTGCTCCTTTTAAGTGATTTTATAATATACATTTCCTTAATTTCCATACATGTCCTTTCATATTACTGAGTTAAATGTTACCCCTTTAAAATGTACACGTTACATGCATGTTGGTCACACAATTCAAACATAAGTGTGATTTTCAAGTCAGGGAGAATATTCCTTTTGATTTAAATGCAGGTGCAATGAGAATGGGTGTATGTGTGTATGCGTGTGTGTGTGTGTGTGTGCGTGCGCATCTTTCACACTTTCCACACATTGCCACAGGTTTTCCTTCCAATTAATCTAGTTTTTCAACTTGTAACTGTGGACGTGTGTGTTTCATTGCTCTCTAATCGACTGACATCCTTTTCACGCTGAGAATGACCAAAATCATAATCTGGTTCAAGAAAGTTTATGGACATTAACACAACTGTAAGTAGCACTTATAAATATGCTGTTTGCACAAATTGCAGTATTAAAATCATATTATAAATGCAAAGAAATAGTTTTGTTTATGCCGACCCAGTGGATTACATTCCATTACAGGTTGTTCCAGGTGTCTCTAAATGAACCTACACACACACATACACTCTCTCTCTCTCTTTCTCTCTCACACTGATACACACACACACACACACACACACAGAGTCGTGTAATCATATCTTTTAGTGTACCGCTCATTCATTTCTTTGGGAAAAATGCTAATGCTAACTACGACAAGCTTAACCCCTACCCATCCCTAACCATAACCATAAGTAACCAGGAAACTGGTCCCCATAAGGTAAAAAAAAAAATTGGTTTTTTGTAGGAAAGTGCCAGTTTGTCAAAATTTGTTATCTTTACCCACGCACTGGTCCCACATCCATTCCAGATTCCGCTCCGCAGTTTACCTCTGTGGCCATGCTCACCTCCAGATGGTTTCCCTCCATAAACAGGCACACCTGCCAGTGATCAGCCAGTTGATCTATTTAAGCTCATTCTGGCGACCGGCTTGAGGTTCGGCTTTGGGACTGTCTGCCAGTTTTGTGGTCTGTCCTTTTGTGCTGGCTCCTGCTTTTTTGGTTATATTAGTTCTGGATCTGTTGCTTGCTTGGTCCTACTCTGTTCTCCTGCTAGGCTGTTTCCATATATACTCAACAAATGGGGTTAACCTGTTTGCCTCATCTGTCTGCCTTATCAGCAGTCCCCATCCTGTCAGTACTGAGTATTCAGAGAGTACTGCTGGCTGAAACACTGTTGTTATAGTTTTTATAATATATTTTTGGTTTTATTGTTATATTCAATTATCATTTAAATCTTGTGTTTAGTTATAGTTGGCTTTCAGTATGGGTTTTATTGGTTTTTATTCAGTTTTATTTTGATGATGTATGTACAAGTAGTTTTCATATTTTAATATCAGTTTGTTTTAGTAATTTTATTTCTAGGCATATACGGAAATTGTAGAGCTGTTTTTTGTGTCCTTAGAGAGTCTTACATGAATACACAGTGCCCCTAATGCACCAATGTCCTCAAAATGGGTAAAACATGATCCAGGTACTATTAATGGTAATTAAAGATTAAATTAATGATGACTTTACCAAAATAGGTATAGATATCAGAAACTATTTGACGTTTGTTTTATTTCAGTTAGTTTTGGAAGAAATATTAATAGTTTACATTTAGTTGTAGTTTTTTTGTTTTGTCTCATTTTGTTTCAGTTTATGAAAATGTTTTCTTTTAGTATTAGTTTTTGTTAACAATAATAAAACATAACAAAAGGCAGCAGATCTGGGTATACACAGTTCAGGATGAACCCATTTCCCATGGTGCATCTGCTCTCTTTTGAACTTCATTAAAGTTAATATACTTGCACAGGGGGTGTACAAAATAGCGAAAAGGCTATTAACTTTGAAGTAGGTGGTATGTATCAGCTATAAGAGGCATGAAATCAATCCTTTGATATATGAGTTTTCAAAGCAACTCTATGTGACTGAATAGAGTTCACAGAAGTAGGTGCTCAACTTCAAAAATTATTTCACACGTCGAGGCATACTCATCCGTCCATCCACACATCCATTTTCTGCACCTACTTGTCCGATGCAGGATTGGGGGGGGGGGGTTCCAGAGCCTTTCCAGGAAGCTACGGGCTTGAAGGAAACGGTCTCAAAAATGATGGTGGCTGGAAAAAGTAGACAAACTGCTTCGGGCAAAGAGGAGCGGAGGCTGCAAGTCAAAGGTCACCAAGACGAACAGACGGACGGATTGTCGCTGAGCACCACAAAAGTACAGCCTCAAAATCTGCGACAGACCTGGCTTGGCACCTCAGCAAAAACTGTACATCACGAACTTTACAGAGCTGTGAATTATGGTAGAGCTGTTGCTTGGAAAACACTTGTATTCAAGATCAAAATACGGAGACCCGCTGCTTGGTCTAAGGAGTGCAATTCTGGACCCCTGATCAAAAAGTAATATGGTCTGAGTTATCTCTTACCCTTTATCCTACATGTGAATAGGTTCACATTTAGAACAGGCCAAAGGAAGCTTTCAGTCTACAATGTCTCTGGCCTGCTGTTAAAATGAGAAATGTAAGGGCAGCCATCTTGGCGGTATCATTACATCTATAATTGCTCTGCAGGGTCATACTAACAGCCAATATGAAGCCATTTTATGGGACTGAGATTACCGTATGGTACCAAAACTGTTCCCTCAGGATTTTCCTCCACTCCATTCTGATAAGTCTCCCGCACACTCCTCTAAGCAAGCTTGAGAGTGGTTTCCTGAACACCAGGCTGAAGTCAAACACTTTCCGTGGCCTCCCAAATCACCGGATCTGAAAATCTCCGCACATTTATGGGCAATTCTGGAGCACAGAGGGTGAAGTAGATTTCTACCTCATTCATCTTTCAAAGAAATGGGACCTTTTCTTTTTCTTCTTGAAACATGGATCGATATCCTGCTACACACAGTTTACGACTGTATGACCTCATTTCCAGAAGGATTGTAGTTGTTCTGGAAGCAAAGACAGTCCCTATTCCATATTAGCTATGCAATAATAATATACTGTATTATAAGGTGTTTCCATTATTTTGACTATCACTTTTGCGCATATATACAATGACGAGACAAAACAGTATGAACACCCCCATGCAAAGTGAATATCACTGCCTACCTTGTAAAAATGGCGTGTCAAGGGTTAAGATATATTAAATAGTAAGACAACAATCGGTATGAAATGGGCAGGAGACCTGAATGAGTTTGTCAATGGCCAAATCATTATTACCAGATAACTGGGTCAGAGCATCTCCGAAACGGCAGGGCTTGTGGGATGCTCACAATCAGCCATGGTGGATACCTACTGAGAGTGGTCTGAGGAGGGAAAGACGATGAACTGCCAACAGATGTTGGGCGGCCTGAACTTGTCAGTGCAGGATGTGAGACGCCCTGAACCAGTTGTCTGGCCATAATGACTTGGCCCTTGTCAAGCTCACTCAGATCTTCACTCCTGCCCATTTATTTTGCGTTCAACATGTTGACTACAAGTTCCGGATGTTGGTTTATCTTCTAATATATCATATCTGATCAGAACAGGTATTAAAAATCCAATCTTCACTTTAACCTTTATTTGGCACTAGCTAGGCACCTTTAAACTTACAGAATATACCAATATGGTTTGATTAAGCAACTAAACAAACACTGTGGAAATTTAAAATATCATCCATCCATCTTTGAAAAGGAAATTCACTGTAAATATATATTTTTTTTAAATTATCAGAATAATTGAACAAACATCTATAATAATCACCTGAAATGAAAAAATTAAAACAAATTAAGCGGGAAAACTTTCGATGATGATCATCGCTCACCTGATCATTAGAGTTGGGTTATGGGAAATAGATTCACTTAGGCAGACCTTGAGATAAAAAAAAAATGCCAGCACAGTTACCTTATAAAGACAAATGACAGTCACAGTGCCTGAGAAGCTGGTCGATATTTCATATACACCTTTTATCACATTACACAGGGAGTAAAACTAAGGTAAGCAGATTTGGTCTGTCACCCTCAATGTGCATGGATAAATATTTCAACAAGTGTTAAGCCAGGAGTCATGCATCAATCAGTTACTGCAGTTTATGTTAGGGCATCGTTACCCTTAAGCTGAAAACCTCCAACTCAGAGAATTTCGGCTTTAACTAAGTCTCTTGCAAGATGTCAATTTGGAGGGCACACCGGAATACCTGGAAAGAACACATCTGAACATGGCAGGGTACTGTATAAAGTCGTGCACATTTGTGTGTTTGCTTTTGAATAACTCTGATATAACCTTTTGTTTAAAAAACACAGACATAATTCAGCGCCCGGTTTCCCAAAACCTTCTTAATGCTACATCATTCGTAAGTTCTACCTTAAGTTGTCTCTTAATGGTCCAATGTGTTTCTTAGTTAAGTATATCTTCCGTAAGATATTCTTTCGTAAGGTTCATCTGAGCCTCTCTTAGCTGTCTCTTACCGCTGTTGTCTGCTCATACTGCTCATTTTAAATAAGACTAACATCGTTATAGGTAGTTTCATAACCAAACATCACTTAGCTAGAAAAAAAAACTGGTCCATATGATAAAATTAAGTTGTCGGATACATGACCGCAATCTTCGTTAGGTTTCGTCCTTGCACGCTGAACGCACAGCGAATTGGCCCCAGTAATGCACGGATTCATAATGAAAGATAAGGAACGTGGTGCTGATTATGTATTTATTTATTGATTGGGAAGGAAGGGAGGGGGGTGCTACTGATATTGGGGTGGACATGTTCCCCTAATTTCCGACGCCCCTGGATGCACACACCTCTCTAAATGTACCAAAGTCACAGTATATCAAAACTTTGGTTCATGAGGTTGGTAACAGTCAACACCCCAGGTTCATATACATGTAACTCTAATATATTTCCCCCAAAAAAGCACCCTGGAATAGTCCTTTGAACTTTTAAGTTATTGTGCCATTACTCGTCGCTATATCAATGACATGCACACATACTGGTGCACGCAGGAATTTTATAGAATGAATAAAAATATAATGGTGATACTACAATCTGGGAGGCGGGTTCGTGCACGTAATCGGCGAAAGTTATATTTATGATTAGATGATTCAAGTTGTCAGTTTTATATTTTATTATATTTTATGTTTTCCCCAGCTCTGATTAATGCAATATTTTGAAGGATCCCTGCATTGTTATATTTATAAAGATCACCACTTTCTCTCATGCAGCGGTCAAGCAATTTCTGCATGGAGGGAATAATCAATTGTTGAGCTATCAGTGTCAACCAATCAGCTGTTCCGGCGCATGTATCGGTTGCACTTAAGAAGCTCTCCCTTAAGTAATCTCTTAAGAGATCATTCGGGACATACTTAGGAAAACAAATACCTTTTGTAAGATATATATCTTTTAGAGTCTAACCATTATCGGGAAACCCGGCCCAGACTTTTATTAATAAAGGTTCACCAGTTTGCATAAAGTCATTTTGTGATTGTTCATCATCACATTCTTAATGATGTTGACATTGGTGCTACTAGAGATTTTGGACCCCATGAAAGCGTATCACACTGGGCTCCCCAACCCAGACAGATCCAATTATGTTCCAAAATTTTTTGGGACTCTGTCACTCAAGGGGCCCTTGGAATCACCCAAACTCCCCGCACCTCCCCCACACAGAAAATATAGGACAAATAACAGTAAGAGTAGAAGCAGTATTCTCTGCACTCTCACAGGTATGTCTTTCATTTGAACAGAGACAAGGCAGATGGCGACTAAGTGCCTTAACATTGATAAATCTTGAATAAACCCCCCTCCCACCCCAACGGATATCTTCAGGGTCTTTCCGTCTTTGTGCATCTTCAAATCCATCTCCTAGTGATTCAACAGGAATGAGCTGTTCATTCCCATGGATCTTAATTCCCCCCCCCCCCCCCCCCCCCCCCCCCCCGCACTTTCTCCCCCCCCCCCCCCCCCCCCCCCCCCCGCCCCCCCCCCCCCCCCCCCCCGCCTTCTCACCAGAAATCCGCGTTCCACCCCCAGCAACCCTAATCCCCCCCCCCCCCCCCACACCCCCCCACTTCCATTTCCCCCCCCCCCCCCCCCATTCCGCATCGTCTGCTTCGGAAACAACTTGTCGAAGGTAAATCAGAGATGCCCACCCTGAAATCCATGACATTTCTCTTCTACCCCCCTGGCTTCTCCGCCAATACTTCCGGAGAGCCAATCCCTCGTTAAACCCTCTATATCCTCCCCTCCTACCTCATCGTTTTCCGATTCGGGAAATAAACAGGACAGGAAGCTTTCCGCGATATTCCATATGAAATGCGACAATCTGCAGGAACCCTGACAGCCAATTGCATCTGTGGCCAGTACCTAATTTGTCACTTGTTACGGTCAGCTAAGAACTGTGTAATTGCCACTTCCTAACAGGGCGGACTTACCCCCACGGCTCATGTAAACAAGCTGTCTCTCCTTCCCATTTTCCATATGCTGTTTTCAATAAACGAATAAACAGACTCTGCCCCCAGTGTTTACCTCCCGTGCGATAAGCCTGCTATGAGTTATTACTGAACACGAACCGGCATCTTTTTTTTTTATATGCAGTCAGCAGACTTTATGTGCAATATAATAAAATACGGTTTCAGACTTTTTTTTCCGACTTAAATGTCAAATTATCTTTGATTCCCATTAAAATGCCAAAAACAGACCGAAGATTAATTGCCAGCACCCCTCAAGAGAAATTACTTTTATCATTGTTATCAGCTATAGGTTGATTGGTTTTAGAAAAGGCAATCTTCCTGGCTTAGCTTCCCATGTATCAAAAATAAAAATGCCACCATATTAGGCCCTAATTCATATAGGCCTAACAAATGGGTTGTTTCACATAGAGGCAGGGCTGTAAAAGTATGCGTTCTGTATGATATTTCCGTAAAAATGATCATTTGCATATGCTTGTCATGCTTTATGGCGTTTAATTCCTCAAAAAAAAAAAAAAAAAAAAAAAAAAAAAAAAACACACAATAAGCCGACTTCATCACCTTCCGTCGAGTTACGGATGGGGAGGCCAGCTCCCGCTGTATCAGGGGCTGTTTGAAATTTAATCCAATGCATTTTTAAATAAGCAGGGGACTCGTGAAAAGTGAAAATCACTGAGAATAAAACAGCACGGAGCGTGTACATGCTAATTAGGTTTATGCCTGTATTGATTCTTTCGCCGAAAGCTCAAAGGGGAGTTATAACAGAGGGGTAAGCTCTTCCGAAAAGCCCAGACTTGTGTGCCGTATTCATGTGTTGCTTTGCATGCAGCCGATCTTTCTTTTCACACCACGGATGCACTTTTTCACCAGAGCACGATGTGGCGCAATAAAAAAAGCCAAGTTGCGCTGGCTCTTTTATAGCTGATTGCTGATGGTGCTGCGATGTTTTAAAGATATATATTTAGCCTTTTTATTATGGGAAACCCGGCTCCGCCGAGTACAAAGTTAGTCAGCAAGCTTCTGCGCTTCAGTGGGCTGCATCGCCCCCGTCATATAAACACGCATCAGGAAACAATGGAGAGTTTCCGAAAACGTGTCCATCACAGGATGTTGAAGGAGTGAGAGAGCAGACACGTAGATTGATGGAATCCGCATGTCGTTTGCTACTCAGAACTGCATCTCTGTTATCTATTGGACTGATAGTTTTACAGCAATTAAACCAGAAAAGAATTGAGATCGGTGGATCACGTACCTGAATTGGGTTAAACATGTAGTATTCGTTTACACAAACGTATGATTCTTCGATTCTTCCAGCAATTAAACCAGTTTTTGCATCTTATGCTACATTATTGAGGTCTAACTAATATCAAAAATGATACAGATCCATCCATCCATCCATCATATCCCCTTATCCAGTATAGGCAGGGGTGTAGTAAGGAAAATCAATTCGGAGCCCTCAGACAACCCTTGGGCCCTCTCGGTACATGCTGTGTCTACTGGGGGTAAACATTACTCTAATTCTGAGCCCCTACCAATCTATAGCTGTGGAAAACATAGCCTAAACCCCCCGCCCCCCCAGCAACAGGGCTGAGTACAGGGTGACAGTGAGCCCTGGAGCTTATCCCAGTCCATCACAGGGCACGAGGCAGGGGGACACCCTGGACGGGATGCCAGTCCATCACCAGTTATGGATACAGGTGCATCATAATTATTTGTAAGTTACTGGTGGTGTAGCTAGTGTACTCTGGGTAAGTTAATGTGTTCATTGTAAGTGCAGCCGACACAGATGCTTATGTACCACTCAGAAATGTGTGATGTATTATACATGATGGGATTATGCGGGACCCTTAGCAGAACCGATGGTATCTGTCCATGCCTGAGGACTTTCTGCGTTTCTCCATTAGGTTATGCTGATGAGTGTATGATGCCTAACTTATGAAGGCGTTACAAAGGCGTTACAAAGGCGTTACGTGTTTCTGTGGAAACCAGAAGTAGGGTAAGCCGATCAGGGATGCTGAGTACCTGCTTTGAGTCAGTGAGGCCACTGTTGTTCTCCTCACTCATCCAGGATAAATATTATTGGAAAAAGCTTCCACAGTGTATGCGCGATTTTGTTCCAGGCGGGGGGGGGTTGGCGGGTTTTTTCAGCGGTGGGGGCGGTAATAATAAAGTGTCTGAAAACAGAATCAGTTCAGTGTGAATGGGGGGTAGTATGTGGTTCAGAGGGTTAGGAAGGTTGCTGGTTCAAATCCCAGCTGGTGGAGTAATCATATCACTGTTTGGCCCTTGAGAAAGGTCCTTCTCCTGGGGTGTGGCTTAGTGCAACGTTTCTCAAACCAGTCCTCAGGGATCTCCAGACGGTCCAGGTTTTTGCACTCTCTCAATTCCCTGGGAGCTGGGAGAGAGTAAAAACCTGGACCATCTGGTGGTCCCCGAGGACTGGTTTGAGAAACACTGCCTTAGTGGGTTAGGACACTGACACTATACCTGTGATCAAAATGTTGGCAGTTCTAGTCCCGGGGCTGGCAGAGTGATGTCACTGTTTGGCCCTTGAACAAGGCCCTTAACCCCGATCGCTCCAAGGGCTGCCTGTTATTTTGGATAAAACCATCTGCTTAACAAGTTAATGAACAATTTTGCGTTTCCATTCTCCTATTCATCTGAGTTGCATGTTGAGCTTCATCCAAAGACAGTTGAATGTTTCAGATAGAGTTCAATCCAGGATAACCAGTTGCAGCCCAGCCTAAGAAACAGACGTGTCTGTAGGATGTAAGACGGCACAGCAGCACAGAATATAGGGAGAGCCCACACCCTAACAAAGACAAGAGCAGCCTGAATGGGACACATTTTCATTTAAAAACATGTATTTTACATTTGCGAGGCACGGAATGGAATGACCTTTTCTCACCTGGGATCGATATAAATTTGACCCTGACACAGCTTCCCCATCGACTTGCAAATTGCATAGCGATACGCGTTTCTTACTTCTAAAGACTGGCAGTTACAGGGAAAAAATGGTGCATTTAAAGCCTTAAGGTTTAGCCAGAGTCTTAGATGAATCTCTGCATGTACTCTCCAAGCATCCAAGCACCCCAAATTGATCAATTTCCCACAAAAATAACATTTCCTTTGATTGCACACTGCAGGACAATCCCTTGTGGACTAATCAGTTACCTCTCCCTGATGTCCTGGTGGTTGTCTGTCTTTCTCTTTGGGTAAATGGAGGATTTTGTGCAAAAACGTGGCAAGGACTGAAGGCAATTGGTTGTAGATTATTATCAAAATAAGAAACACTATACATTTTGTCTTCAATATAACCTATTGATTCTTCGCTGTTTAAGAGCTCTTATCGAAGGTCTCAAAAAACAGGATGTTCTGATGTACTATGTATAAACTGGGAGGGAGGGGGGGGCAACAGAATTGGAAATGGTGGGGAGGGCAAAATCAGGTGTTTGTGGGTTTTTGCTGTGACTCCCTAATTAAATTACTAATTAGAGGACTGATTGGCTGATGAGTCCTCGCACCTGAGTTTGATCAGCTGACCTAACGACTACCTCAAAAACCTGCATACACACCGGCCCATTGTGGATAAGATTGACTACCCCTGCTATAAGTGTTTTGTTAAACATCGCTACACTGTCCTGCATCCATCAATCCATCCATCAATCCATCCATTCACCTTATATACCGCTTGTCCAGCAGAAGGTCATGGTCTGTTCCTTAATCCTCATCATCACACGGTTCTGCTTTTCTTTACTCAAGAGGAAAGTCTAACACTCTCCGTAACAAGGTAGATCACACCAGCTGTACAGAAAGAAACTTTCAACCAGTAGAAGAAGTGTACGCACAGCCATATACTAAGCCTGAGACATTTTATGTGAATATGTATGGCCATATCAAGTGCAGAACACAACTATAGTGTTAAACACCTATAGAAGTGAAGCATCTAGAACATTATGCCTGAAACCACATTAACTAGATAACTCTGAAGTGATTCTCACACTTATACTCATTTGGAATTCGCACTGAATCTTGGACTTCATCACCTAAAGTGTAAGACATTTTCTGAAGGTTAATGGAACAAAGAAATGCAGGAATTTAAAAAAAAGAGAAAAGAAAACAGCACGGATAAGATTAGACTATTTAAATGGATGTTAGGTAGGAGATAGATGTTAAAATGGTCTTTAAAAGCTGATGGGTTGTGCAGAGTCTGATATATGCAAGTTAAATTAGTGGCCTTCTGAACTTCGTGTAGCAGAACTAAGTGAAGTGTAATCTGGGGAAATGCAATGTGCATTTAGAAGAATAAAAAAGTGAAATAAGTACGTCAAGAAATTATTTAAAACCAAAAGAAGTTATATCTCCGCACTACATAAAAGCCATCCATTCTCACATGCCTGGGAGCAAAAAGATCTGACATTCATCTTGCAGACTAGGAAAAATCAGTAAGAATCTCACTGGCATTTGACAAGACACTGGAGAATACTGTGTTGCGATATTGTTCATGCGTGACTCAGAGCTCGCCTGACTGAAAACAAAATACTCTTACAAAGCATAGGGGCTTATTTTCTATCTTTATATAAAAAGGTTAATGAAATGTGTCCACCTGTCCACTAGAGGGCAGCATCACTCATCTTTAGACACCTCAGCAGAGGCCTGTCCTGGCTTTGGTGACCTTCTGGACACTATGAAACCAGGCAATCTTCTAAGCTGCTTCTCAGTAAATACTAAGTATTGTTTATGCTTCAGGCGCTGCTGTGCATGGCCCTCAGTCATGGCTTCTGGTCGTCACACTGATGCTTAAGTTCCTGTTTACACAGCTGCGTACCCTGCCTGCTCTCCCAGTTGTATATACTGGGCCTTGCTATCTTGCCAGGCTCTGGTCTGCTGTTAGGTCTGCCTTCCCGGTCCAACTGATGGGCACATGTTGATATTTGGGAGCCCAAGCAAGGGCATCTCCATATTGTTTAGAGGTACTGCACCTGGGGACTGTCATGATGCTCCTTGCCACAGATTAAGCATAACTGCGATATCTGTAGCTGGATGACAGCAATACTGTCACAGAGTGCTTTGTTATGGAGACAGGCATGGCTGGTGACTAAGACAAAGAGAGGGAAGATTTTTGAAGGCTGCGAACAGCGCTTTGAGTAATACACACATTTATGCAACAATCCTTGAGCTGATATGTAACCCCTCTTCTCCTCGATTTGATAAACCATCGTCTCCCCTCAAGCACCCCCTCGTTTCTGCTGTCACTGTGTCCCGGCAGATGTAAACATTCCACGTTTTTGTAGGATGTTTCCACTTTCCACGTCCAAGGCACATCCCTGGTAGGCCCGTGGGATGGGTAGGTGGGGTGTATCCTAAGCCGGGGACATGGCTGTGAAACTTGTGTGGCGCGAGGAAAATCTTGCGTACCCTCTGGAGATGCACCTTCAATATTTCAATATTAGGTCAAATACAAGAACGTGTGACTATAGGTGGAAATTAGCGGGAGAACATTTTAAACTGGATTTGAGAAAACACTTCTTTACACAGCATGTAGAGAATGGAACAGTCTTCCTGTTAGTGTAGCGCAAGCTAAAACCTTAGGTTCTTTCAAATCAGAACTAGATAAGATTTTAACAACTCTGAGCTATTAGTTGAGTTCTTCCCAAATGAGCTTGATGGGCAGACTGGCCTCCTCTTGTTTGTAAATTTCTTATATTATTCTTATGCTCTAACTTTACCTGCAGATAGAGGTCACACTAATGTCTGGATTCATCAACTTGTGGCTTTTTCATGAGCTCCAAAGTGATCTGGCATCCAAAGTTGACTTTCATGGCGCCTGAGCTCGGTGAGGTATTCCTGTGAGCTCGGTGAGGTATTCCTGTGAGCTTGGTGAGGTATTCCTGTGAGCTTGTACCAACAGGGATGCCTCTCTTCTCCTGGAACCTTCACCTGCAGAGCCTGGAACCTTGGGCTCTCAAGTCTCTTGACATCTTGATTAATATCATGCCGATCTGGTTGCTGGAATTGTACCAATGCAGTTGTCGGTTGATGGTACCGCCTCAGCAATGCTGTATTAGGGCCGGAGTTGTTCACAGTGATCCCAGATTTTTTATTTTTTGTTTTTGTATGTGATTCACCTCATAAATTTTGCAGAACCCAGACAATAGCTCTCAAATCGCCCTCGCAGGGAAATCCACATGGGAGTACAGTACTGACGGCTTGCTGTGATAAATTACTACACCTCCGCCACTTTCAATCCCACAATGCACCATGCTGCCATGGGGAGATCCTTCAAATATCATTCATGATTACTGTTTGAGTTTGTCCATTATTTGCACACATTTCTGGATTAAACTGTTCCCTAACAAATGGAGAAATAAACTCTATTTCAATCTCTGATGTGTCTCTCTGTAAAATGGATAAACATACGTGATACGTGATGATTTCCAAACCTTTACAAAATCGCCAGGCAGGCCATTGATCTTGACTGTTTAATGGGAGTGAATGGCGTTCTTTCTGTGGTGTTTAAAGCACCAAAAATATATATTTGAAAAATTCAACAGCAATGTCTCTTACCTGAAAACATGACCTGGTTACTCAAGATAATCCATGGACTTTGTAGTGAGCAGTTTAAAGTAGGATCTGTTTTCTTGTACCGAACCTCACGCACCAGTCATATCCCTACGCTGAGGAGTGCACCAGGGTGCTTGTGCTCCTGCCTTCTGCACAGTGATACGATTAATGTGTGGAGTTTGGTAGAAGAAAATAGTTTGATTATTCGATTATCTTGAGTAACCGGGTCATGATTTCTGGTAAAGACATTGCTGTTGAATTTTTCAAATGTAGTTTTTGCCGCTTTAATCACCACTGAAACGATGTCATTCACTCCCATTTGTTTGAGAGAAGCCTGACATTTATACGCCCGATATCTTCAAAAACTAGACGACTCCTTAGGCAACCTAGATGGATAGATATTACTAAAGCCTCTCTAAAGCATATCTTTTTCAGTTTTGGGTTGAAATAACCATTTAAAACACTAACAAGATTTCTGATTTCCTTAATTATACAAGAATTTCAAATGTCAGTAAATATCAGTGATATTAATATGGGCGATAGGATACGCAGGAACATATGGATACATACTAAACTCACTGAGCGGTTCTTTCTGCATTGTGTAATTTACATTATTCCTTAGCCGATGTCATGTTAATTTATCTAAATAATGCCCCTTAATAGTTTGATTGAAGCCATCCATCGGTACGGTAGCATACATTTTTGGAAACCGGCTATTTAATGCATTATATAAAAGATCAGCCATGTTCTGTTATTTTTACACAGGTCACGTCAGCCAGGTGTTCAGTGCGATATCCAGCGACAGTGCGGCTTTTCTTATTTGGATGTAATTTTCCACGAACAAATGGTACGTTTATATAAGTAATGATGGTACTGGTGTCCCCACGTTGTCGAGACCTTTTGGAGTGTGATCCTTAGCACTTTCAGTTATATGAAAACCTTCCTACGTCACTTTGTCATGTTTTTCTGTAACAATGGCGTGTGACTAAGCTAACATAACCGGACCTCGAGCCAGCCGGAAGCAGAGGACGCCTCGGCGTAAATGAGCCCGTCCGGCGTTGGCCTACGGATTGGAACGGCACAACGAACCAAGCATGACAGATTCAGCCCAGGTAGCTAATCCCGCTGTACGTGTCTGACGGACAAACGCACGAAGGGCGAGGGCCTCTTTGGCGGCGTGAGAGCAACCCGCACGTCTTAGACGGCGCATGACGATGGTCATTAAAACCCAGTACATGAAGAATTTGTGTTTCTTCCTAACAATCAGGGGGAGAGAGAGACAAAGAATGAGAAAGAGAGAGAGAGAGAGAGAGATGGATCACCAATAACTTCAATCCGCCTTTGCCTTCGCTGAAGAGGGACTATCGCTCTTGCGGGGAACCTGATCTTACATGAAAGCTTTGTGAGTGTTCTGGGGGCGGTGGAGGTGATTTCCGGAATAGATGCTCTCCTGGGACGCCTGAGGTGGGCAAAGCCCATCTCCTGTTCGCCGTCAGGCATGCATGCCAGTCTGTAGTACACCCAGAGTTTCCCTTTGAGGAGGAGTCAGAGAGCAGAGGAGTATTGGGGTCTGCACCCAGTAATGGTTTGTTTTCTTTTCGTTTTTATGTCTCTTTATTGGATTTCTATACTGGCACACTGATAGCACAGAACAATAGCCTAAACACGCACATAACAGCATTAGCCCACACTGTTAATCGCTCACCACACCCAAATCAACTCAATTCTCTAAATCCTTAACTCCTACTCTTACAATGAATGAATGATGTCACCGTTAAACTCAAATACATATATACAAAGCAGGCGAGCGAATTCGTAGTTAGCCACGATTCTGTTGCATGTGAATGAATGGAATTCATGCAATAAACAGCTGGTTGTGGGTTGGAGGGGAGACATTTTAGAGGGAGCGGCAGGCGACGCCGTTTCCCCCGAGATGGGCGCGCATGCGGCCGCGGTAAAGGCGATGCGCCGCCCCCTTCCAACAGCCGCACAGCGGCGTCCAGATTGCCCCTCCTCGGGATCGGATAAATGCTGCCATAGCAGACCTCATTTATGTCTACAGGTTTTAATAAATGTGCCTCTAGTTGATCAGAAACTCCTGTTTAATAACTGTAAATTATAACAGCAATAAACCCGCAACAACGGGACTGTCTCTTCAACAATGATCGCAGGTTCAGTTTCAAGCATGATCTCATTCATCATCCAAATGTATGGTTAGCAGTTTATGAATTTTATTTATTTGTTTTTTAAATGAATATTGTCACAACAGAACCGTTTATGCTTTGTGCGCTGGTGCAGCTAGTTTCCCTTGCATCCTGAACCTGCCTTTGCGTTGTTATCTTCCATATCTGGCCTGTGATAAATTAGTCTGTCTTCTGTTTTCATCTGGGTTTTGTCTCAGGTGTCTCAGCTTGATTATATCATTATTAATTGTTAGTAATGCGGAATGTAATATAAACTGACTTTAATTCAGCTTTGGACAGCTGGCTTTTGTTACAGTGTATATATGCTTATATGAAGTGCAGAAATTAGCCACTAGAGGCCAGTGTGAGTCAAAAATAACGTGGCAGCCGCGTGGGATCGTTCGAGCGATTGAAATTAAAAATAACATGCACTGGCAATTAAAGTCTGCATCGACTCCGAAAAGACATCAAAACCTGAACATTTGCCAGGTGATTGGAATAATTATGCTGCAGAAACTTTTGTAATTAGAAACAAAACAGATCACTCCTTTGGTCGAACAACTTACAGGGATTCATTGACAACTTTTTCTCAGTTATGGTGTGCGAAACACTGTTTCATTGCTTATAACTTAAATGGCAGGTTGTCCTTACGAACGCGAGTAATCAGAACTGTGAAGTCCGGTCTTGCCAAAGGCCTCACCCCTCCATTAACCATGCACACAGTTATCTCATTGACGTCAATGTTATTTTACTGGAGATAACTCCGATGTTAACATCTGGCAACCTCACTCAGTGCAGGTGTATGGGCCTTTGGCTGCTATGAATGGGCGCTGCTGCTGGGCGTGTTATTGCAGTACAGAGTTACACACAACCTCCTAGCTGAGGTTCCGTTGCAATCTTCTGCTTATAGACGAATGCTGGGTTCTCTCTCTCTGTCTTTGTCTCCCTCTCTCTCTCTCTTTCTCTCTCTCTCTCTCATACAAGCATAAACACACACGCAGGCCTGTATTCATATATTTATGGGGACCGTCCATTTATTTCTCTGGGCAAAACCCTAACCCCAACAACCCCTGCCCAGCCCTAATCTTAGCTATAAGAAACTAAACAAAATCTTTTGGCATTTTTAGTTTTTTGATGGCAGTCACAGATTTGTATAAAGTTGGGGACTGAAAAAATGGTCTCCACAATGCCACACACACATTTGAGGAGGCGACATCGAGATGCTCTGTGCATCAAGGGGGCTTCGACACCTTAGGACTATAATGGCACCTTTCAGATTGTGTGTGTCAAAGTCTGCAATCCAGACAGACCTGTGACCATTGAAGACAGCTCCTTTCTTAGGATATCGATAGTGTCTCTTAAGGTGGCGTTATTCATAAAAGAAATGCATATGGCAGGAAAACAATGGAAAGCTGAAAATCTCATGCTTCCAGTGTTTCCTAGTCATCACTGCTTCGGGTGGCAATAGGAAATATAAAGGCCTTTCTCTAAAATGCATAGTCAGGTTATTGATCATATGCGCGGTGAATTTCAGTGGTCAGGCCTCTCATGGGGGGGGGGGGGGGGGGGAATATTGAGACTCTAGCACAAATAATGTGTTTTTTAAGTTGCTGGGCCTCTGTTCATTATTGAACATTCACTGTCTCTTTTTCTTGGTTTTTTTG
>JABJVO010000091.1:398982-438391 GCA_026770805.1 Boulengeromyrus knoepffleri
AGGGGTGGGGTTGTGGTTGGGGGGGGGGGGGAGGGGGGGGGGGGGGGGTGGGGGGGGGGGGGGGGGGGGGATTTGGATATGTCGGGTGGGCATCAGTGTTTGTATTTTCTGAGGTCTTTGTGGGGATGGGGTGTCCATGGTGGGTAAAACCCCCCCTATTAAATCCCTAATGATTGGTTAAATTTCATCTGCCTTTGTGGGGGGGGGGGGGGGCTGTGTCCCTGCCTCTCCGATAAGCCCTCAGCCAGGACCTCGCCTTGCGTCCAGCCATTGCAATTCTGCGAGTCTTTGCAGTCTTTGATGTCTCCAGCTGTGACACATCAGTATTAGAAACGCCTCGGAGCCGACACATTTCATTTCTGGAAGCCCCCAGAATGTGGGGAGTGTCGTGAGGTAACGGTGCCTCAGAAGCCTATCCAGAATTAGCGACAATAGCATCACACCTACGCTTTTCCATTACATTCCTAATTTGCGGTGCAGGAACCTTAAACTTGAATAGATTTCTGAGTCTATCACACCTCAACCTCATTTCCTGTTGATATGTTCCCTGTGACATCAGGAGCGTATAAAGCTGCACCTTACCACCATTAACTCATTAATATGGCTTCCTAAAACAGAAACTGACAACAATTACACAGTTTGCAGTACTGGGTCATTTTGTTCCTGATATATGACTTCATATTTTTCCTACTCAAAGCAATAATCGTACACAGATGAACATTTAATGAAAGTCAAGGCTAATTACCTTAATTGCAGGTACTAGTAGCTACTTTTTTATTTTATTTTATTTTTACCATTGTGTACGGTGTATATGGGACTGTAGTATTTTTTGCCTGATGGTAACAATACATTTTAAACATAGAGCTGCACAATTATTACAAAATACAGTTATATATAAAAAACATGAGAATGTGAGCAGTTCAAGCTGTGTACCGCTCTCAGAGGAAAGAGGACCGTAAAGCTTGTGAAAGTTGTAGAAAGTTTTAGTCTTGAACATTCAGACTGGTTATTTATTTGGAGTTAGAAACGCACATGAAACATAAAACAAAAAATGGTACCTTAAGTTATGAAAAAATGTTTTTTCAGAAAAGTTTAGAATTTGTAAAAAGAAAATAGGGCTATATTTAAAAAAATATAGGGGGGGATCAGGCAGTCCTCCTGAGCAAATAATACGGCGTGACGGTTATTGCCGGATCTCTGTGACCTCACTCACAGTTCAAAGGTCAGGCGGCACCCTTAATTTGGGCTGCCAGATGAGATCCAGAACCTTCGATATGGGGTTGACACACACAGGCTCCCAGGGGTCACCAGGAGTGCTAGGACATGGCAAAAGGTAAAAACAGGAGGATGCCACCAATCCCTGCTGTTATTTCTGCAAGAACAGACCTTCAGCAGAATACCCCCCTCTATTAACACACCCCCACTCAGTCTCTTCCGACCTGCATCCCACTGACAGGTGAGCTTCTCATTGATGGACACCTAACCTCTTATGTAGCGGAATTCTATCGATAATTCAGTGGGATGGACAGCATGGACTTTTGTTATTGTTTCTGTCTGAGGGCTCCCGTTCATTGAGTTGACATCAAGGACAGGGGTCTTCTATCATCTGCTTTACTGATAGCTGCATCACTTACAAATAATGGAGTCTTTATCGGGGCCAGAGAATAGCGGAAGCAAACCCATATATTCAGCCACATGGGAACGGAAACACCTCAAAGCTGTTGATTACTCTCCCCAACTCCAGTCTAGGGGAGTGAGACATCAGGCGTCAGCTCAAAGTAGGTTTTCCCACCTAAAAGTTGTTTTTTATATGAGGCTGAGGTTGTCAGTGAGAGCTACCTTTGCCAGTGGGTTTCTGTTAACTGCGGAGAGCTTAATTGGACGTGTTAGTATTGAGCTGCTAACTGCTACCATTCTATGGGTCCAGTGGACTAGAACGATGGCATTTATAGTCTCAGTTACATCATGCGATCTGCCCCAGAGTGATTATTGGCAGCTGTTTGGGACATGTACAAAGGAATACTTATATGTAAAGTGATCAGTCACTTGTAATGATTTATTATCTGACCTGTGTTCCTATTGAGTGCTTTAATCCATCCATGTCCTGTACCTGCTTATCCTATTCAGGGTCACAGGGGGTCCAAAGTCTATGGGCACAAGGGAAGGAGCAACCCAGGATGGGGTGCCAACCCATCGCAGGGCACAGTCACACACCATTCACTCGCACATGCACACCTATGGGCAAATTTGGTGATTCCAGTTAATCTCTGCATGTTTTTTGGAGTGTGAGTGTAAACCCCACAGCGACACGGGCAGAACATGCATACTCCACAGACATGGAACCACGGCGTAGACCAATGTTTCCCAACCCAGTCCTCGGGGAACCCGGGACAGTCCGCGGTTTTGCTCCCTCCCAGCTCCCAGCCAATCAGGAACACCGAATACCTGGTACAGGTGCGCAGGATGCCAGTCCATCACAGGGTGCGTACACAATCATACTCTATGGGCTATTTAGAGACATCAGCAAGCCTAAGTGCATGTCTCAAGGCTGCAGGAGGATGCTGGAGTCTTGAAGTGCACCCAAAGGCGAATCGGGTTCTGCAACGGGGGTCAGAATAAATCCTCCTTTTTTACCTTTTGACATCATTGATCCCTATTGCAGGATTTTCTTCATGGGAAAGACAAGTTAGGCAAATTTACAGGTATGACAGCCCATCCAGGGACTTGAAGCTAGAACCTATAGGATCAAGCCAGTGTTGCTAGGCAGCATCCGTGAGCAACAGCTGGGTAATCTGCAACCCTCAGGGGAGCTGTACCACATTGGGAATTGGCATCTTCTGTTATTCTTAAGGCACAAAGTCTGATGAAAGACATTGATGTTCTTCCCAGGCATGGCGAGTACAACCAGGCAGGTCCTCATCAGGTAATGAATGAATGTTTGCCTTGTAGGTTAGGATGTTGTACCTTTGATTGGATGGTTGTTGGTTCAAATCCCAAGATTTTGCCCCAGAAAAAGGCATTTAACCCTCAGCTGCTCTATACACTGTCTGACCCTGCGCTCTCAAAAATATGCATCTCTTTTGATGAAAGCTTCTGCTAAATAAATGAAATAAAGACATTCTCCTTCCCTCGAACATTACAAAATCACGAGATGGTAACAGTCATATAGATTTATAGTGGCTTCATCCTTTGGAAAGGCCACAATTCTTGGTCGACTGTTGAAGTCAGATGAAAGATGTGGGAAAATAAAACAGACTCAGAAAGCAGAAAAACACATCTGAAGGTCTCAAAATATATTGTCAAACACCACCGAGAAACGGGGCTGTGAATAAATACAAATGGAATGAGAGAAAAACACTCACACATGAAGATCCTTCATATAATAATATTCTGTCGCCCCTTTTGTGCTGTGCGGTCCACAGATGCAAAGATGGTGGGACATTCGTCATGGAAACAGAGCCGGCCAGCCTATTGATAGAATTGAGAGGCGAATCTTCCCATCCTAGCCTCCTGGGCGATTGAGGGATATTGCTGTGGTAATAATTGGGGGCGTGGGGGTGTACCGGCGCCCATAATATTGACCTTTTCCACATCTCGCTAATAATACAAATTTCTGAAGATCTAATTCGGCTGTAAGAGAGATGTTCAACAGAAGCTCACCTGACCGGTCGCTCGTATGAATTAGTATTTTTTTGTACTCTTCATAGATACTTCTATTATTAACTTTTCATTTATATACCTTTTTTATCATCCACCCACATCCTCCCGATTCCCAGAAACCCTAGAAAACAACTGACGTGTTGCATGAATTCATGTTATTTCTATAATAAAGAAATACAGCTGTTAGCTTTTCTGAGATGCTAAACTTTATTTGCTTTAGTCTTTACCGGTTCATTAGCATGAGATACTGCAACTTGCTCATTTACTACTTGCTGGGCTAATCTGTCATCCAGACCTGCAGCCTCTCCTGACCCGATGATTCTCCTGATGCATGAAGGACTGTCTCACTTGGTGAGGTCTAGGCTCAGGGGGTGAGAGGTCATCGCAAGCACCAGGTGACCAGGACAGGAGAAGCGCTTGACTGATTCAAGAACATCGAAAGTGTGGGCTTTCCCCAGTGCAATGCTGTGGAAATGTCTGTCCATCCATCCATCCATCCATCCATCCATCCATTCACCCATCTTCCAGCCCCTTATCTAGAAATAATTTCACAAATACTTAAAGTAGAAAATTCATCTATTTGTTTGATGTCACATAACATAAGGACTAATGTACTATGCTCCGTTTTTAAAATGTACATACACATGTACACATCGCTCAAATCTCTTTGTAAACGTACAACATTTCAGCAGACTCATAAAAGTGTAGGTGATGGATATACTTTTTTTGAAGGTATCTACTGACAGGAAATGATGTCAGTACAAAGAAATTGCATAGAGAGGACGTGAGCCTTTCTCCACTGTATTATCTGTGCCATGTCTAATTCCTGCTTCAGCAATAACAGGGTATATGCCTCCCAGATCACACACCCAGATACCAGCTACTTCCCTTTCCCAGACCCTGATTCCCAGCAGGTTTTCTAGTGTATCACCTCGGCCCAAATATATCTGTCTCATATTTCCATGTCTCCTGCATTTGTTCTGCTAATTCAATTCAATTCAATTCAATTCATTTACTTTTTATATAGCGCCTTTCGCAACAAAGGGAACAGGGAAACCAGAAAAGAAAGAATGCCAGGAGACAATGGAGGAGAGCAGCCAAAAACTCCAGTGTAAGGAGAAAAAAACATACATATATCCCCAACCATGGCTTTGCTTACTGTCTGGCCTGGAGTAAAGTCCTACAGCTCACACTCCTGGACCAGAGTGGCCACATCTGGTGTCCCCTTGCTGCCAGAAAAAATACTCGACTGCATATAGATAATAACTTTTATGCCTTTATTTAGTAAGGGATCGGGGCCTTAATTACCGTTTGATGAATTGGGAACTTAATAGGATGAGACTCCAGTAAGAAGCGTGTTTTCACATTACCTGGGCAAATGTGGGATAATTCAATCAAACCTGCAAAATGAATTAATTCAGTGTCATACCCAATTAGAATTCCACATATTGCTTTCCTTACTGCGGCCCCCGCCAAGGCATCTGATTGGACGGCTGCATCTCAGCCCGATTAAGCCGTCAACAGGAGGCCGCCGCATCACGATGAGTCTTCTGTTAGTCCGGGTCATTTCACAGCGACAGTGTGAAGGTTTATCTCCCAAGTATAACTCCCATTCGCAAGGAACACTTAGCAGGCTGACTGCAGCATCGAATTATTCTCCAGCGTGGAGCTGCGTCTCATTATAGTTCTGATTTTTTTATTTAGTTTTTATTTTTCCATTGTTTTCGATTTTCATTTGAAATCCAGTGTAGCTCTAATTAGTTTTCAGTGTGGTTTTATTTGTCTTTATTTAAAAGTTGTTATAATTCTAATTAGTTTTTATATACTTTAGTTTCAGTATAAGTTGTAGTGATTTTATTTCTATGGATAGATATAAAGTTGTAGAGTTGTTTTATGTGTCTTACATGAATACAGAGTGCGTAATATGTACTATTGTCCTCAAAATGTTTACTTTTTAGACAAATTTTTTACATCATTTGTCTACTTTTATTTTGAATCTTATTTCATGTTATGACAATGTTTTCTTATAGTTTTCGTCTTCATTAACGATAATGGCGCTGAAGACGATCCAGCTTCGATGTCGCTACTTTAACACCCTGTGTAGGGCACAGTCTCCGAGACAAAAGAAACCACCTTCTCACAAAAGCTATAGATTCAAGAATTAATTGTCATATACACAGTAAACAGTCAGTTAACCTGTACAATGGAAATCTTTCTCTGTATATCCTCCTGACCACTGGTAAACAAAAAACATAAATGCAAATTCCGGTGCTTCAATAAGACCAAAACACAAACCCAGTGCAATGTTTCGTAACTTAATTGCATGTGATAACTGGAAAACTGGGAGCTGTGTCATCCCTGGTGTCAACATATCTGCCAGGCAGATACATAACTGACCTCATGCAGGTATGGCAACCCACTCGATACACATCCTTATAGTAGGTCTGGGAATCACCTAACTTTGATAGCGTGGACAAAATGTATATTATAAAACCTATATTATCAGGACAGCTGAGGGTTTATGGGACACCCAGGGGTTATTGCTGGTCCACCATGCAGGGACTATGAGCTCCCCCCCCCACCCCCCACCCAGGACCTGAATATGCAGTTTGGCTGTATGTGCAGTTTGTACTGCATGAAATCTTTCATGAAATCAGCGCTTCGCTTTCATCAGCTTCTCATGATGGAAACCACTCTGCTAAGATCACCGTCTCCATTGAAGATGAACCTGGACTATTTAGGTTTGGTACCCCAGAGTAACACAGCACATCAGAGAGAGCTTGGGAAATCCCCCTATTTCCTGTGCTAGGAACCCTGTCAGTGAAGAAGATGGGAATATATTTTATTTAATGTCCAAGATTTCTCTAAAACAATTAATCTGTCAATCAATCAATAACAGCTAAATTTGTATAACAAGTTTTTAAAATCATTTGTTTATATTTTCTATGATTGACAGGCATTCTGTCCAGGGTGTCCCCTGCCTCATTCCCTGTGATGGACTGGCATCCCGTCCAGGTTGTCGACCTGCCTTGTGTCCTGTGCTTCCCAGGATGGGCTCCAAGCTCACCACAAGCAAGTCCAGGATAAGAAGTTAAATGGCATGTTTCATATAATATATACAACATCCATTCAACTACATGATGTTTACTACATGGTTACTCACACGCTAAACTAGTGCTAACATCTATTATCACCACTGCTGCTGTTCTGAAATTCATTTCTGTGTTGCCTTATTTGTGTAATTTATTCATTTTTTTTCCCATCCGGGTGATTATAATATTTATTACAATAAGAATTTAATAAGATGGAAAGGCATGAATCCCTGACCGCTGATGCTTAAGTCTGATTCTCCTAAGTGTATAAGTACATACTCATCAGATTTCATTTGTAAGAGTCCCTCAGCCACGCAGAGCCTTTCGCATGGATTAAGTGTGCGGCATGCCACCTGTTCTGGTAATTAATCTGATTGGGTAATTACAGTCTAGCCCACGGTAGTTTTTAACGCTCTGTCCTTAAAATCTCAGTACCCAAGATTTTATAATGAAATGGCAAGTAAATGAAGTAACCAATCAATGAATCTATACTATTCCTTGAACATGGCAGTTTCAAATTCTGAAACAGCACTCTGATGTCTGGTCTAGTTGTAGTAAAATGATTGATATGGTCTTTTTATAATAAAAAAATGATTTGAGTCAACCAGCAGATCCATGCATACACTAGTGACCAATGTCGTGGGAACACTTCCAATTTTTAGAGATTGCAGAACTTTATTCAACCGTTGCTCCAGTTACTTAATCTTCCAATGTATAATTGTAACATTCTTTAATTGTTTATAAACATTACCACCAATATTTGTGTAGTAATGCCAAAAATGCTAGGTGTTTCCACAGTTTTGCCCACAATTTTGTGTATCGATATACACAGTTTTGTGTATATCGATGGATGGATGAATGGATGGATAACATGCTTTATCTGTATAATAATTGATTCAAATGTAAAACACCATTACAAAAGGCAACACTGGAGGACCAAATATTGGGTATTGTCTCAGTACACATTGCACTATGTATATATACACTTGTGTCAGGACCCTTTGTTTCACACTGTCCTGTGCCTTGCACGTTAAATGCTATACAGACTCTCCCTGTGTCACCGGTTGTCTATATGTTGCACTGTGGTCCTGTGGAATGTTATTTTATGCTGCTGCATACCTACACATGGATCAGATTCAGAGTATCTCCATTGTCATCTTCAGCTGTTTAATCCATGGTCATAAGCTGAGATGAAATTACGGTCTCATTATAGTGCAAGAAAACTGTGGAAAATAGAAAATAAATATGAATATGAAAGACATTTTGACACTGACAATCTGACAATTTAAATGCAACATGCTGAAATATGGACATAAGACACAGAAAGAAGAATTCACTTCAAATGTAAGGATGGTATGATAATAGCCCACTGGATTATTATTATTGTTGTTGTTGTTGTTTTTTGGCATCTGTATGTCATGCCGTGTGATGTGTTGGGTGGGATGAAGGATCTAAGAGACATGGTTGCAAAGCCAAAAAGGCTTTTATTAAGCTCATAGAACATAAAACAGGAAATAAACCAGATCGTGAGGGATCAAAACAGGAGGAGCAGAGGAAGGCAGGGCACAGGCAACATGAGGGTTCAACGTCAATGACCGGATTAACAACGACGGGAAAACAGGTACTTTTATACAGACTAATAAGGGACAATAAGCATCAGGTATGGCCAATTAGGGCCACATGAGGGTGGAGACAGAAGGGTGATGTAGATGTGGCGACATTGTGACCTGGAGAAACATTATTTTGTGCCACTGTACACCTGCACTTGGAAGGTATGACAATAAACTTGACTTCAATATGTGGAATTCTTTCCGATCATTCAAAAACAATTGACACTATGATACAGTGGATCACAGGTGGCACTTCAGCCCCTTTGCAGGGTAAAAAACTACAATTTTAGCCTTCATGCTGTTCCTGTGTTTACACACAGCTACTCAATGGCACAGTTTAATTAAGCCAACCAGTGTTTCCCGATCGGCCTGACTGTGATGTCCAGCACAGGCTCCAGGCTGTCCCCTATCACATGACTGTGAATTCCAGCACAGGATCCAGGCTGTCCCCTGTCACATGACTGTGATGTCCATCATAGCCTCCAGGCTGGCGCTGACCCTGCTCTGGATAAGGAGATATTAGCAAAAAAATAATAAGCTATAAGCAAAATTACAGACTAATTATTCAAGTTAATTCAGATGAAGCTGAAGTGTTTTTCACAGGACAAACACAACTGCAGTTCCCTTTGACAAGATTCCTTTTAGTAATTAGTAATTCATTCAAGGAGACTAACAAGGTGATGACATCAGACACAAATCTGAAAATTTACCAAGTGACAGATCATGGGCATTCTCAATCAATGACATGTAATGAGCTTGTTGAAATTACATGCGTAATCGCATGACAGAATACTCTGGGGACGAGGGAGATCTGGGGTCAACTCATGTAAATTTACTCCACCACAAACAGACTATGACATCCCTCCTGATGCTTGATGGCATGTCAAAAGCATACAAATGTCAATAAAATTTTCTTTACTGACTTTTTAAAACGAGCAATAGTTTTGTCCCTTACTATAGTTGTTCCTCTTCTAATTTCCTCTGTGAATCCATCATTTTGTTGAAGCAAAATGAAAAAAAAAAAAAAACTTTCAGCGCCAATCGAATTAACCACCCCTCCCCCATCCAAAATAAAATGTGCAAAGTTTCTCAAAAATAACTATACAGGACCGGCAGGGTACATTCAAACAGGCTTGAGATTATTCTGATTCCGCATAACAATAAAAAAAAAAATCATAAAAAAATACAAGCAACTTAACCGTAACCCATGACCCAACAAATCAGCTTCACCCTTCCTTTCATCTGCCCAGTTGACCCTATTTAAATCCTAAAAAGGCAATTACTCCACTACGTTCCAGCTTCATCAGCTCTGGAGCCTGTGGGCTGTGAGTTGATGATCAATTACCACAATGATGCCAGTGCTTTCCCAAAACCCACTGTCTGTCTCCTACCGCCTGGAATACAAGATCCTGACACCCCTAATACCCCTATAAAAATAGATTTTAATTACAGCCCGAAATAAAATACAGAATCCTGACCTCGATGTGATATGCGGATTACATTAATCACACTGAGGTCAGGGGTAGCAGCTCGATATCTGAATACATCTCGAAGCCATTACCTCATTTGCACGGAAAACAGATCGATGACTGGCAGCCCATTTTGCCCCGACATTAATGTAAGATAAATAACGAGCTTATCAAGTATTACTCAAACTCATTAGTGGCTGGCATTTTCTGGGTGTCCTGTTAAAACCGGCAGAAATATAGGCCTGTTTTTTAAGATTTGCGCATAATCTGATTATAAGGAGTTTCTTGGAACATTATTCACTGAGACTTATAAATGTATTTTTTTCAGAGACTACAGCTGTAACTGCCCTCTCACTGACACACTGGGCCTTGTTTTGTAAGTTTTCAATAAGCTGTCACAGAATCTATTTTTGATATTCAATGTTAATGCAAGGTTCAATAATCCATCCGTCAGGGTCATGGGGGGGCACCCTGGACGGAATCCCAGTCCATCACTGGGAACAAAATGGGCAATTTAGAGACACCAGTTAGTCTATTTGGGGTCTATGAAACTGGAGAAACAATTGCAACACAGAGAGAACTCCACACACAGAGCTGAGGTGTAGTCACATGCAGTCTTTCTGAACTGGGCAGCCTAGATAGTTCTTAGCGTGTGATTATGAACCAGTGTAGAAAAAGATTACAGGATGGCCGTTGTGTCACTGTAATTTTGAGAGGATAGTTTGTGGTTGAAAACATGTAGAGGCATTTTTGGACGGGCATATTTGTGGCCAGCCATGTCTCAAGAGCGTGAACCCAGTAACCCAGTTGGGCTCTGGTGCTGTCAAAGACTGTTTAATAAGGAAGTTCTGAAGAGGAGAAACAGAGATACTTGTCTGATGTTGACTCACGTATCATATATATAATTCTTCTGTCTCTATTCAGTCTCAAAATTTGAGAAACTGCCTGTTAAATGATTAAATCTTTTGTGAACTGTAAATAACAGCTGATGAAACAAAAGGAGATCAACAAGCACTGCTTGTAATGCAAATATAAATCCCAAGACTGAAAATCATATTTGTTTAACTTTTTGAAGTACCTATTCATGCAAGTTTAATCGAATGTTCTTTTGATGTAACATATATTTTCAGGACTCTCAAGTGTCTCGCATTCTCCGTCAGACACGCATTTCAACCAGTTGACACGCTCACACGCCGCACCTCGTGTTTCTCACGCTGTAAAGTGAGGGGTAACGCCCAGCAAGGTGTCCCGTTATATAAAATTACCGGACAATGCACAACCGTACAGGGTGGAGTTTTCTGCCAAGTTCATAACTGTCCTGAGTCATACAGAGTTAATAGATACCTACCAGCCAATCAGAAAATAGTATTTGTTGTTTCCGGGTAAATTCCAAAGTATGTCACGCGTGATCCTGCTGCAAGCGCGTTATTACACGGATGCGCACACAGATGGGGCGCAGTATAGGTGGAAGTGGAAGGGCAAGATCCGATGAATGTGGTTGGCCGGGCTCTCAAGTGTCACGCTCTAACACATGTAATCTCACTCCAAACTTTGGATGAAACTAGTGAGCCTTGATATTGTCTTTTAATGAAACAGTCACATATTGCTGAATATGAATGAATTCATATAAATGAATTCTTGAAGGTTCTCAGTTGTACTGGGAGTTCTGTACATTTCCATATCTTGCATATCTTTAACCCTCATGTAATTATAGCAGAGTTTAATTCTTATTTAAGTTACAAAGTATTAAAAAAAATCATATATCCATGTATTCATGCATCCATCTATCCATAATCGTTTATCCAGTACAGTGTTGGGGTGTACTCCTTGTGCCCTGTGCTTCCTGAGAGAGGGTCCAGGCTCACTGCAACCCTGTACCAGACTGTGGTATGATTGGATGGATGGATGGATGGATGGATATTACAATGAGATGACTGAGAATTGGAGGGACTGTGCAGGAACAGGAAAGAAATTAGTCAGTGGATACAGTACCAGTCAAAAGTTTTTCTATGTCTGACATCCTATTAACTGGTTATGTGGTGATGGCACAGTCAAATTCTACTGTAACTTTAAATGCACTAGTTAACTGTTTCATCCCATGCGCAGTATTTAATGTCCCTTGTGGAAAGAATGCCTCAATTTTTTTTCTGCTGTTATAACTGCTAGAGTAGGTTACTTTGATGAATCAGAGATATGACATTTCCTTGATAATTACGGTACACAAATGGTGAACATACTGTAAATGTATTTGTTAGCAAAGAATATCGAGTATGTTTTAGTAAATGTTAAGTGAGTAACATACAAATGTAAAAAATCTCAGTGTGTGCAAAAACTTTTTTTTGGTAATGTAACTTGATGTTTAGAAGATGTTTGGATTGATGACTGTCTTGCTTATTCAAGCTGATGGTGAGGGCTGAGATTCTACCATCTTGGCCCTGAAGCTTAACAAGGTAACTGAGTACTTGTTACTTCCAAAGAATCTACAGTATATCTGCCACAAAGAACTGGTGCTGGGTTTGGGCAGACAATGACCCAGGATTCTCAAATAATCACTGACAAGTTTATAGTTCTGTAATATATATGCAGCTGCTACACCAAAAAAGAACATCTACAAAAAGACCTTCATACCAAATGAAATAACTTCAATGAACGTTTAGTTTCAGTAGTTTTAGTAACTTTAGTCATGTTTTAGTAACTTTAGTCATTTTAATGAACTCAGCACTATTCTGGCAAACTGCCCCATGCCTGTTATTGTTCATTGTAGTGATGTAAATGAACTGTCATGTCAGTGTTATTAACTGTGATGATGATTGTTTTTTTAACTATGTACCATCAAAGTTGTTTATGTATTGTGATGTGTATTTATGTATTGTGATGTGTATTTATGTATTGTGATGTGTTTTAACCAAACTATGAAGCTGAAAGCAAGTTTCCACATTTGTGGACAACAGATTATCATTATTTTTATGATTATTATTATTATTAGTAGCAATTTAGCTCCAATCTGAAGAGAGTGTCTTTTCATCAAGTAGCAGTAACAACAGCAACAACAACAATACTAATAATAGCTTAGGAAGTGCAGAAGGGGGGTGTTCCACAAAGCAGGATTTCTTGGTTAGCTGGGTTTAACTTAGCTAGAAGTCATGATTGTCCAACAGAAATACTCCTTACCTAAACACTATAAACCAGATAACCAAGAAATCCTGCTTCGTGGAACACCCCCAAGGTCACACTGATGGGAACTACTCACATCCTCCGCATAGTACTGGGCTAATTACCTTAGGTCCTAGGTCAGAACACGGACTACCCAGTGGCTGCCTGCAAAAGCTGAGAGTAAGATAATAATAATAATAATAATAATAATAATAATAATAATAATAATAATAATAATAATTTAGCTCCGATCCAAAGGGGCTGTGTGTTTTCTCAACCTGTCTGAGATGGGAATGAGACCAGGATGGCGAACAAAAACACTGAGTAAACTGTGAAGGAGTGGGAGGTGAGACAGCTGGGATGAGCAGCGTCGCTCCCGGCGGTGGACGTTATGCGCTCCTCACGTCTCAGCAGTCGGTTAGGGGGGAGGTCTGTAGCTTGACAGATTAGGTCTCTGTGTGTCTGATCGGGAGGTTACTAGTTCAAGCCCCATCCTTAACAGAATAGTCGCATATTGGCCTGAACAAGGCTCTTAACCCCCTGAACAAACGCTTCAGGGCACCAGATAAATGGCTGACCCTGTGCTCAGCCTCCAAGCTTCACTCTCACCTCTATATGTGTGTTTATGTCTTAAAAAGCAGAGCATGATGGGAAATGTGAAAACTAATACATTCCAAAGGACTTGTGCAAATGGCAAATACAGCTGCATTTCATATAACCATTTCCCAATGGTGTTTGATTTAATTTAACACATGCCTGTTTTATGGAACTACTGTGGGCATTAATACATGGATAAAGATAATGGAGGAATTAAAAGTTGTAATCGCATTAGTTAGATCTAATGCTAATTAGCTTATTCATTTGGCTTAAAATGCCAAAAATTTCCTCAGGTCATGTAATATGGTGAAAATAAATTCAATACGGCACTGCAAATGAGCTTAAAAGCCCAAATACCAGCTAATCCCCATGTCTTAAGTCTTTGTACCTTTCAGAATTATGAGCATCGTGACAGGGAGGCTAAGGTTGCAACCTTGTGGGAAATATTCTCAGCTGGAGGGACAGGTGGGTGAGAGTTAGCTGTGGCACCCAGAGACATTATCTAGTACTTGCTAACTAAGATTAGCTGTTTAATGCAAACTGTCAAATGAGACTGATGTGAAGCAGCTTGTGGCAAATTTAAGGTGTTCAGAAATGGGGGGGGGGGGGGCCTATATATTCGCGAAGAATGACTCGAGAAAAAGCATTTGGTTTGGATCGGCACAGAGGGACGCTTAATTCAGCCCGGCAATGGTCTCCTCCACTGCTGCGACTTGCTATAGCATCCCGCAGAAACGCCCACCCACATGCTACATCCAACCACGTGTGGGGTACAGGGTCATGGAGAGACAGGGGCCTTTCCCAGGGAGCAGGGCACAAGGAAAGGAGAATCCTGGACAGAATGCAAGTCCATCACAATGCTATGAGTGATGCACCTTCACACAGACAGCCATGCTACGGGCGAAGCTAATTCACATAACCAGCAATGCTATTAGTGATGCTAATTCATCTAAACAGCTATGCTATGAGCAATGCTAAATTACCAAAACAACAATGCTGTAGCCAATGCTAATTCACCTAAACAGCAACGTTAGGAACGATTCTAGTTCACCTAAGCAGCTCCACACACAGAGCAGAGCTAGAAGGTCACCCACCCACAACACAAACCCCTTAACAATAAACTTTTTGCAACACGTGATAATTACAACTTATGTTTCAAGCTTTGATTTACATATTTCACACATGGGGGGGGGGGGGGGCCCTGTGTGCTTTAGCAGGTTAGTATGCTGTGCGTGTGATCGGAAGGTCAAAATCCAGGGGTCAGCAAGGTGATGTCACCGTTGGGCACTTGAGAAAGACCTTTAGCCCTCAGACTCGCTGATCCTGCTTCCTTAAAAAATGTATGTTGCTTTGGATAAAAGCATCTGCCAAGTAAATGTGATGGTAATGAATGATTAAAAAATCCAGGTAAAAAAAGCCAGAGACTTGTGCCCTTAGAGTTATTCTGTTGATTTCCTTGGGGTCTCGGTAGGGATTTTACAACCTGTGCGTCTCTCATAAAACCGGGCCCTTCCGTGGAAAAGCCAGGGGCCCCACCCGGCTCCCCCTCTTCCTGTCATCCCATCCCTCTATCGCTTCCTTACCCCTGCAGCCCACATTCGTGTTAAGGCAATTAACGAAAGTTCAGCATTGCTGTTTCCCTGACAGCCCTCTAACAGGGTTTGGGGATGGGGGGGTTAGGGGGAGAGGGGCTAGAATTACACGAGACGGGTCAGGCCACGGCCATGCCGATGCTCCAGTAGTCATGTGACTCACAACTCGCACACAAACAAAAGTTCCCTCACATTGGCTCGCTGCAGATCACATTATTGACATGTGTACAACACAATAAGATTCAGTGATTTACGATAATTTTCAGTAACCACATATATAGCTGGCACTGGAAGAAATAGGGCATCCAAATCAGGGCCTATTCTAGGATTTTATTAGCAGGGAGGGCATAAGAGGGGCCATTATTCATGCAGAGGGGCCAACCATATCATTAGCCAATCGTATGTTAAGAATCAGAGAATTACAGGGGAGGGGGCACTCCGGGATCCAATTATCTTTCAGCTGAGGTTAGAGGTTTGCATGGGATGGAATTTGAAATCCTGCTCCTGCCTGCACGGACAAGATTTTGTCCCTCTCTCGCGGAAGCTTGTGATATTTTGTTCCTCTCCCGCAAAGGAAAAATATGTTTTGTTGGATTATGCTTATTTTCAGGTTAAGAATGACGATAAACCTGTAGCCTCAACAAAAAGGTTATGTTCAGCATTTAACAGTTAAAACAGACTACATTTTTCACATAATAGTAGGCTAGTCATACATATAAGCATATTTCACCTGCAACTACATTTGCAATAACTGGTCATAGATCGGCACAAACAAAATCCACACATTTTTGAGTTGATTCAGTTTTTAGTAGAGTCGTCACTTTTGATTTGATGCTTATATGTATGACTTGCAGTTAATGTCAGTGCAGTCTGGCCATTCGGAACTGAACACACAGGGCCCTGAAGTGCCAGACTTGTGTCCAGTGCATGATAGCACTTTGTTGCATTTGTCACAATGGGCAAAAAGCAAGTGGTTCACATTGTGGTCGCATACAATGAAAAGGTCTGGCAAATTTCTGATTTCCTTTACTGATTTTGACAGTTTTATTTTCACCTTTCCATAAGCAGGCACTTAGATTCTCAGGTGTTAAAGAATTTCATGCTGGCTCTGCCATTATTAGCCAGGCACTCGCGAGCGTGACAAGGGACTCTTAAAATGCTAACGTCCTTCCAAAAGTTCCAGGATAGGCTGACTGTGTGAAAACCAAATTAGGCACAGTAGCCCATTTCTCTTTTATTCGGCGAAGTTTTTAATGTAACTTTCTGTTCACTCCCGAACATGAGTAACGGCTTGATAAAATAACATAAAGACACATTTAAGCAATACTTATTTATTTTCATTCCTTTTGCGGGATCCCATGAACTATCGCTGTTCTCCTGCTCCCGCCGACATATCAGTCATTGAATTCCCACCTGCCTTCAAAAATGAAAGTTTATGCCGTGGCGGACTCTATTCCTGCGGAATGTAAACCCCTAGCTGGGGTCAGAGCCCCTGCATACACCCTTGGCCCAAAATGAGGTGCATAAGATTATCATGCCCTGTAGGTCAAAGTCAGCCTTTACTCGGTGTGCCTATGGTTATGCTCCAGAGTTGGAAGCTACTCGAAGTGCGTAGCTATAACATCCTTCCCTGACTCGTCCAGCTCGAATTCTCTCTGCTCCAGAAGCCCGAACCTCGCTCGTTTTCGCCCAGCAACATCTTTCCATCAATCTCCACCGTCTTCTCTCCCACCCTCGCTCGGACTTTAAAGCACATCCTCTATTCAGAGACCTCCGCATCCCCTTTGAATACCCGCAGCTCCAGAAATAGCCCCCGCCTCATTTATATTAATTAACTTTAATGAAAAGAGGTCCTTCACGCCAACCCTGAGGGGGCCTGTCGGTCGATACACCGGAGCTCGTCAAACTTGATGCCACATTCGGAAACGCCACTGAGCACCACTGTGGTCGAATGAAAAATACATCAGGAAACGTAACGTCCATTTTATTCGGGGTATCAAAGCGCAGTTTCTGGCACTGCGGAATCAATGTCAGGGTTAATTAAAGTAATCCTGGCAATTAGGCATTTAACTTTCAAAAATTCTTCACCCTCAGTTTCCATTGTAATGGAGCTGTTAGTAAAATATTTAGAGATATTAAACTATTCTGCATGATTGGTTGGACAATGCTTAGAAGGCAATTTAATTGAAGGAGACTTATGTAACGTGTAATGCTTTTTCTATTTTTATGAAGAATTCTTCATCTATGTATGTAACTTTGTGTTTGATGTGTTATGCATAAAGTTAACCATAATGTTCGTAATCTATGGACATGCAAACTGCATTGAGGCATCTCACAACACATGGGCATAGTAATTATAGCAGTGAACTGTGTGCTCGTGACTGCAGTCTGTTTCACAGGCAATCATGAAGTGTTTACATGCAAAGCCCACTGTGGCATCTCATAAATCCACACACAAATGCACACACGCCCAGAGTAATTTACAGTCTTTTGTGCGCTCATAACTACGCAATGTTTCACATGTAGCGCCTGATGTATTTTTTAAAGGGTAATATTTAAGCTTTACACATTACATTACATATCGGGCACATCTCAAGTTAACAATATTTAGTTCTTGCTTTTGTGACATATGTATAATCCATATATCACGCTTATGTCACGTCATGGTAATTATAACGGCACACAAAAATAATTTGTTTTGGCACTAATTTTTACAAGTGAATAATAAGTTTACAGAGATTGTTGCAAACAGATCAAATGTATGTATTACTTATAACCGCTTGACTGATCGGCAAACACGTATACATGCACGCGAACGTATTTATTTTATACCGTAATATGTTTGGACTTCGTAGTCTTAACACGTTCTAAGTTGTGTTTTTTAAATACCTATAACAATGATTTCTGTTGGCCTCACCACATGTGTGAGGCTGACACAACTCTCTCTCTCTCTCTCCCTCTCTCTCTCTTACACACACACACGTCTTTTTTGTATAACGACTGGTGTTTAGCATTTTGGGTACACTTCAAGTTAACATTATTTCGTTTTTTCCTGACATATTTACAGGGCTCTCAAGTCTCACGCACTGACCGTCACACACGCATTTCAACCAGCTTTCAGGCCTCACGCCCTCCATGGTGTCCCGTTATACAGAATACAGGCACAGGTAGACGGAGTGGGGGGGTTTCCTGCCCAGTTCATAACTGCCCCGACTTATACTGAGTTAATAGCCACCTACCAGCCAATCAGAAAATAGCATTTGTTGTTTCCGGGTAAATTCCAAAATAAATTGCATGTGATCCCGCTGCAAGCGCGTTAACTATTACTTGGACCCCCCTGAGGAGTTTACGAGAATTTTCGCGGGCTTAATTATTAATCATGTCAATAAGGGTGATGGAGGTTCTGAGAGATATGTTTCTTGAAATACTGATTTGTGATCAAACCTAAGCAATCCCTAGAAATGTAACTAAATAACCAAATAACTGACTAACTAACTAACTAACTAACTCTTCACTGTCTTTCTATTTGCTGGTCAATATTTTAAATTGCAATTATGTTATTAAACTATACATTTTTTCAAACTTGACAAAATGGTTATACTTTTTTTGCATTTTCAAAATAGACCTTAGTGTGCTACCTTAGCACCAGTCCAGACAATGGACAATCATTTGTTGTGCTTTATACCCTGTGATGAACTGGCATCCCATCCAGGGTGTCCCCTGCCTTGTGCCCTGATATGGATTGGCATCCCATCCAGGGTGTCCCTTATCTTACTGTCCTTTCTGGAATAGACTCTCTTACTTGCCATGTTCCACATACTGTACACACACACACACACACATACATACTGCCAAAGGTAAATGATGGCTGTATTATGCCATGGGAAAGCATCTGGCTTTTATTTCTTGATCTTATGATGTACGCAGAATTAGCTCAGCCTTTGGCAGCCCTGAGATCACAGTACTCCGCAGCCTCGAGATGTTTCGGTGGCATCCATTCATAGCGTCAGACTTGAACCTAGTTCAGGAGCTGAAGAGGAGGCTTTTGAGAAGAACTTCTGGATGAACTGCCAGTGGGTACCACCAAGAGAGCATGAGTCACGTCTGCAGCAGCAGGAGCCTCAGGTGTCAATCACACGTCCCAGCATTGACGCAATGGGTACCAGCACAGTGCAGCCTCTAGAGGGCAGCATAGGGAGGAGAGTAAGAAATACCCCCAATACTTTCAGAAGGGAGCAGAAGCTGAAATCACAGAAGGTAACCAAGCTTTGGGGTGATATCCCCGCTCCAAATGGAGTGTGTGACACCAGAGGCTGTCCTTATCTAGAGTTTGGCTTCCACAAGCCTCAAGCAGCTGTTGGGCACAACGGGAACCAGAGGGAGATAGTGATGGCAGCCACGACGAGCCATGGAGACCGACAAAAGGGAGGCACACCGAGTTTGGAAGAACCCTTCAGTATGGTGGGCGAGCGGGTCATTTTGGCCACGTCATGACATGCTAGCGGGCCAGGGATGGAAGCCAATGGGCCAGCGGGGAAGGCCCACCCCCTCCACCCAAAGGCTGAAGGTTGATGTCATGCCTGGTTCAGCTGGCGATATCTCAGGAAGCCGGACATTTTGGCGTCACAGGAGCAAGAATAGAGCTCACCAGAAGAGGGCGGAAGAGGGCTGACCAAAGCAAAGGAATCTGGGAAACTGGCCCTAAGCTGTCAGACCTGTTGAAGTCATCGCAGCTGAGGTCACGGAGCTTCAAGTATAACTGGGGGATGGGTTTGCTGTGAGGGTAACAGGAGCCCCTTGGCCATCCAAGTCACATCACAACTGCATCTACGACCTTCTGGAACGGAAGAAAAAGTGAGTGGGCCCCAAGCGACAAACACAGTAGCCTAGTGGAAGGCCAACAGAAGGAAAATAATCCAGCCAAGTACAGCCTGGTGACTCCTCACAAGCCCAGCTGGAAGGAGAGCAGGAGACAATCCCAGGAGACTATTCCAGGAACAGTCAGGCTTTAGCGTCTTCATGTAAAATCCCTTGTTGCTGGTAGTGTTGGTATGATTATCACTATTATTCACAATTTTGAGGTCAAGTAAAGTGTCGTTGAAAGTTACATATTTGTTTTGAGATTTTACTGTTTCATATACAAGACTTCCGGTGCAGGATCATGCTGAAAGGGGAACAGGGGCCGTTTGGTCCGGGATTCCCTGAGAAGGTGCTGCCCCCTACCCTATGGGTGCAGAATTGCATACAGCTACAGCTACAATGCTTGAGTTTTATCTCCACTTATTCTTTTCTGGACATGATGTGGATCTCAGCCAATTGCTTCAGCAAACATGGGGACCACATTGAAAGGGAAACGTCCGGCTGACCTTGTTATACTAACAGTCAACTCCTGTTTATACACTAACTCTACCCCTGCTTTGACATTGCTAATGTTTTATCAGACTAGAGCATTTGAGCATGAATGCCTCACATATTTGGGGGCAGTGATAAAATGCCCTACTGGTGATACAAATGACACACACAATGGTCCGTTGGGTCGATGTGTTTCTCTCACAGGGAGTGGGGGCTTTCTAAAGATGCAGGAAATTAAACGCTGGCATCACTCATACACATATTAACCTTTTTGCAGCAATGTGACTGATGAGATCACTGGGAGAGAATGGGCATCTACAGGGGCGGGGCCACAGGAATACTGGCCCCAGCTGAAAGCTGATTGGTCCCCGGAGTGCCGCCTCCCCCACACACTCACCAATTCAAAACATATCATTGGCTAATAGTAAGTTTCACCACTTCTGTATGAATTATGGCCCCTTTTATGCCCCCCCCAGCTTAAAAAATCCTAGAAATCCATGCTTTCTACTTACATCACCCTGCTGAGAGCGAAACCTCACACTTAAATCTGTCTGGCAGGGCTGGAAGTTAGACTGGCAGTGTGTGAATCGAAGGTCTGAGGTCAGTGAGAGGTGCTCAATCATCCAGGTCTGAGACCCGCCTACTAGAAGTAGCATGGGCTAGACTAGCTCAGCGATGATCCTGGTTGAAATGATCCAGAATGAAACTGAATGTAGAATTTAGCATGTCAAATGCTTCGTTTTTGTTAGCTGAAATTTACATGACTAATAAGGTTTTATTTTACACACATACACACACACACACACACACACACAGCCGTCTAATCATATCTTTTTGGGGCCCGCTCATTCATTTCTATGGGAAAAATGCTAACGCTAACTATGACAACCTTAACCCCTACCCAGCCCTAACCATAACCATAAGTAACCAAACAAAATCCAAGCGTTTTTGCATTTCTAGTTTTGTCATTGCAGTCACGGATTTTTATAAAATAGAGTTTTCCCATAGGGACCAGGAAACTGGTCCACATAAGGTAAAAAAAACAGGGTATTCATCACATTGTGGGGACATTTGGTCCCAACAAGGTAAGGTATACCTGGACCACACACACACACAGACACACACACACACACATATATATAAATGGTGATTATTAATGGTCTGTATCACAAACAAACATTTCAAATTAGTCACATTTTGAATTAGTCTCACAAGCCTGTACTGGATAAGAGGCTGGGAGACAGATGTGTGGTTTTAATTTGCAAAATGAGCAGTAATATTCACTGAAGTGGTTAAAAGGAGTTACATAAATCAGTTGTGGTACAGAAATCACATATTAGAGATGCCTCTTTAGTACCTTTGGTGTGAAAAGATGAAGGTCAGCACACACGATAGGATATAGAAGCAGGCAGAGAGAAATTACACCCTTACAATCCACTACTAACCCCATTGTGTGTTTTGACCCATCATACAGGGACATTATTGGTTTCATTTTTCATAACCGGTTTAATCCAGTTTCATCAGTTGCCTCGAAGCCTGATGGGCGTGGTTTATCCACATGGAAACATGTTCTACTCCTCTCCCCTGACCCCATGGCTCGGCCCATGAATGGCAGTGCCTAAATGCCACCCACCGTTATCCCCCCCCCCCCCCCCACCCATTAATAGCCCCCATCTCCAAGGGATCAGGAGTCGAGGTCAGCTGACTGCCAGGCTCAATCCAATTACAGGGTGTTTGATGCTTTGTGGATGACACTGCCATCTAATCCCGGGTCGGTGCCATTAATTACCGGGCATAATGGCATTTCACGCTCCGCCATGCCACCTCGAAGACACTTCCTTTTACACTGGTGCCCTTTAGTCTGAGAACGAGCTAGTTGGAGGTTTCAGAATGAGGTTTAAAATCTCCTGAAATCGTGATGGTCCTAGAGATGGATGACAGTTCACTTGTTCTGTTGATCTGCAGATGATCTTCATGAACAAGCCAGAAATCTGGTTCTCCTTACTCTGTGTGCTTCAGTGAGATTCTTGTGAAGTTACTTTTGTCAAAGTGGTGAATATGTGGCAATACTATCGCAGAGCTAATTTCCAAAACTCACTCAGTTTATGGGATATGTTTTTGAGAAATGTAACGAAAGTCCTTCTTCGGAAAGCATGAGGTCCAGCCGGTCCAGCATGAGCATTGGTTTCTAACTTCTGTCGTTTGTGGTCCCATCTCAAAAACAACTAAAAATGGATTTTGGGATTTGCTCTTGAATTATGGATATATCAATTGCCTTAAAACACAATTTTTTGGAATATGTTAATGATTTATTGTCACTGCTCTGTTTAGTGTCTTAAACAAAACATGAGAAAATCCCAACAGTTGTGGAAAAGGTTTAGAAAACCAGTGTTGACTTTTCACCCAGGTCTGATCTCCACATTCAAACCAGTAGCTGATTGGTTATTTAACAGCTAATAGATGGACAATGAGTACTTTGAAAGACATTAGGCTGGTTTATAATGCTATTGGCATGTCACAGAGCCGTTTTCCCCAGTGCAGAAAATGTCCTTGTTTATTATGTCAATGAATCACAGATGCTAACAAGCTTTATCTGATTCCTATATGTTAGCCAAGATGCTGTCACTAACAGAGGAATTAAACTTTAAGAGGTCCTGTGAATCAAAGGAGAGAGACAAATAATCTGTACTGCGCTTTGATTTAAGATCAAAGATGGAGAAAATCAAAGTTCTCTGTTCAGGAAGCTGCAATGATTGAATTGTCTTGTAAACAAATTATATTTAAAACTGAGATTTTCACATTTTGATCTGTTCACAGTCCAGCCCATTGCCCTGTTGATGTGTATGTCTCTAGAATGGAATGTTCACTGATTACCGTCTCATTTAATACAGCAGTGGATCAGTGTCATGTGAGATTTGTTTCAGTTATATGAAAGTAATTGACAGTAAAACCCCCCTCTGTAATTCACTGGCAGTCGGTAACATTTACACTCGCTGAGAGTGATTGTCTCTGAGTCCAGCTCGGGCGGGTCATGGCTGGGCAGCAGGGGAACTACATGATGAAGACAAGCCCTGAAGTTGTGAAACTTCAGGTTTCATTTTGGTTGGGCAACTTAACGTTTCACCAGCAATTCAAACAGTGTCAACATTGCAATCAATCTCTCTCAAGAGTGAGCTATTGTACAAACATTACAAAAAGCAGTGTTTAATCTAACATCTTATTGGTTAAATCATAAAGGTCTGTTGTGTTTCATCAATCCGTCCATCCATCCATCCATCCATCCATCCATCCATCCATCTTACAACTAATGCTCCTACTGTAAAATGTATTTTTAAAAATATCACAGAATATTTTTATTAAGCATGAACAATATTTTTTTTGTTTTGTTTTAAACTGATGGAAATGTGTACTTATTATATGATATTTTGTAAATAAACCTTTAAGCCGGTTTTGTGGTGAGCTGGCTTCCCGTTCAGGGTGTCCCTTCTTCCTGACGTGTTCTTCCTGTGATAGACTCCCTGCATATTGCGAGTGTACGCTGATTTTGGTCAATGCATGGATATAGAACATGGATGCGTGACTAGATGGAAGTCTATAAAGACATTCTTTCCTGCATGTGGTCATTAAAACTTTAACACTCTTCAGTCGTCCTGCAAGCCATGGCATTCGTTCTGCTTTTCAAAAAGCTGCGAGATGAAAACCAGCATAGATTGGAGATTTGTTTGCGATAGACGGAAATCGCGGGGTATCCTGAAGCCCAGCTTTTCAGGATATCTGTAAATGTTTAATGGAATTTCGAACATCAAAGCATTCCAGGAGATTTCCAGTTGTTTCATAATATTTCACTGGAAGAATGTAAGCTGCTAAAAGCCCCACCTCCGCAGGTTAGCTGGGAAGGTATATTTTCATTCTCCTTGTCCATGTAGGTCCCCTGCCTTGTGCCCTATGCTTCCTGTGGGTAGGCTCAAACTGACCCCCACCCCACCCTCACAACTCTCACCAGAATGAGCCGGTGGGTGACAGACAGATGGATGGATTATAACCATCTGCACAAGGTCAACGCTCTGCCTCGTTTCCTGGTTTTCTTGGGATGGTTTCCAGGTTCTTTGCAACCATGTATTGGATAAGCGATTGCATGCATGTATGTATGTATGGATGTATGGACGGATAGTATTTATCTCATTCAAGTTGCTCCCTGTCTTGTGTCCTGTTCTTTCACAAATGGGCTCCAGGTTCACTGTAACCCTGTGCTGGATAAGTGGATGGATGGATGGATGGATGGACATTATTGTATTTGTCTTATCCAGGATGTCCCTGCCTTGGAAATATGGAAAATATGGAAGAGTTATGGGCATTATAATTTTAATATCACAATATCATACCGTTCCATGTTCCATAATCTGTTTCCTTTGATATTTATTTCCAAGCTCTGGGAGTGAGGATGCATTCCTTTGCAAGTCGGCATCCCTGATGATCTATATCTTCGCTTAAGAATATTGTTGCCATCTCGCCCAGTGCATTCTGGGGTCGACCCAGAGTGGTATCTCCCTCTTTACATCTGCAGACGTACACGATGAAGTTCAGGCAACCTGACTTACTGGCAAAAAGTAGATGCAACGTGTTCCTGCTTAATTACAGGTTGTGTTGCATCTAATAATGCAGCGATGAGTAACGGAAAACTCATTCAGCTTTTGTTTCGTTTGACAACGACTGTAGAAAAATCATTTAGCGTTGCCCTTTTGATAGGACTCGCCTCCGCAGCTTCCGCTTCCTAAGTAAACCCTCCTGCTTTCTCTGACCAATGGGGTTTTACATTTAGCAAAGCGCCCATCTAGTATTGATGGATCTTTATCGACAGATACCCTGTCATGGCCTTCATATCCCTGAGAAAACAGTTTGGTCGTCTTCCTGCCTAGCAATTCTGGTTAACCCATCAGGCGACATAGGCAGCCGCCTAGGGGGCTGTTTTCTGGGGGACGCAGATTTTGAAAACTGATTTCACTTTTGCACCAACACTGCTGTCTGGACCCTGTGTGCCCTTTAGAAGGACCCTGGTTTGTTTATGAGACCCCACTCAAAAAGCCATTTTGGCCACCCCACAGTGCAGTAACCATTTGTGGCCAAAAGGGGGCCTTCACAAAAATGCATGGATTGAGTGGTGGTATAAGCTGTCCCCGTCAGTTTACATTATCCCTGCTTCTGTACTATTCCGTAACCCAAATCGCCGATGGGGGAGGTTGCCTGGACCGAGCAGTAGGGGGAGAATTACTTGAAAATATACCACCTTCCTCATTTTTTAAATGCAACTCTGGTGATGATCTTCTGTTGGCCTTTACAAATTCATAGAAAGTCCGAGCCTTCAGTTAAATAGTGCATTTAATTTTAATGCCTTGATAATTCATTAATCACTATGGGGAAATTGTCTTCTCATCAATGAGACATACATACATGTTACAGCAAGCTTTAGGGTCACAGTGCAGGGTTAGCCAGCGTCCAGCGCCCCTAGGGCAAGTGAGGGGTTAAGGGTGTTACTCTTGGGCTGAATAGCGGTATCAGTCTGCCAGCCCCGGGATTTGAACCAGCAACCTTCCGATCAAAGGCATAACCATACACCACCCTTCTTAATGGCAATGTACAGTAGTAACGTCAGAAACCTCCATGTACTGTCGTCCTCGGAAGGTTTTTCACTGCAGCACAAGTTTATGCAAAACATCGGTGGGCGAGGTCAAGGGACAGCACCCCCTACTGACTATATTGAGTATGACGGAAGTTCAGTGTGTTTTAGGGAAGGGGAGGTGCCCAGAAGCAGTGATCCAGCAGTTGTGGGTTTACACTCCACCCATTTGAGTTAGAAAATGTTATGTGCTCCTCGATTCACCTGCACAGCTCCATGGGTCCCAATCCCCCCCCCCCCTCCATCTCCATCCCACTGTCCTTTGGGTTCCCCATCCAGAAAAAGTATATGGTTAGAAATAGATCGTCCCACAAATAAATTGTGTAAGATACCCGCTGGTTGGATGGGAAGAGGAAATCAGGACTTTATTTGGGTAAGAGAGTGGGAGAAGCTAGCGACTGGGGAACTATGGAAATAAAAGGCAACACAAGGACAGACGTCACAAACAGCACTGTGACGTGGTACATGGTCACCAAGCGCAGACCGCCCTCCCAGAAAGCGCGTCTGCAGCCTCCGCGTGCTGACGGCATTACCGCAAGCCGCTCGGGGTAACAGCTGCATTGTTAAAAAAAGACCCTCTTCGTTGCCATTTTTATATTCACCCCCCATCCCAGGAGTCGGCGACAGTGAGAACAGCTGGAGGGACTTGGCAGATTCCTTGGGGCACGGACACGTTTCACACATTTTTATTTAGCAGAAGCCGTTTTTCCAAAGCAACATGAAAGAGCAGGGCCAGCATATCACTGGAGCAATTGGGGATCATGGCCCTCGCTCAAGGGGCTGACTGTGACATCACTCTACCAAAGCAGGGATTTGAACCGAGGACCTTCTGATCGTAAATACAGTGTCCTTACACACTAAGCAACACGGTGCTTTTGAAATAGTCCTTCACAATGATTCTATGGCTAAGTTAGTAATACTTGAGGAAAACAGAATCAGAATCTGGTTTATTGGCTAAGTATGTTAATACACACAGGAAATTTGACCCTGGATGTCAACATCTCATATATACAGTAGGTACAGAAATAGTTAAGACAATGGTAACATATGGTCTGGTTGATACATTTTATTTATTTTGCAAACACAGCGTCACACAGTCCCTGGAGCAATTGATGAAGATATAGCTATATAGATATAATATATGCTTGTGTGGTTGATAACAGTACAAAAGGCACGTCAGCACTAGGAATGTTGTAATGAATACAATATGTACAATACAGGTAGTACCATGTGAGTTATTTACAACAGAGTTATTCAACCCAGTCCTACAGAACCCCCAGATGGTCCAAATGTTTGCTCCAACTCAGTTTCCAGCACATTTGTACCAGGTATTCAGCGCTGGCTGACAAACACTAGTTTACAGCACTGATGCATGGTAATGGAAGGATAACAGTACAATTGAGATGCAGCAACTAGGTGTTTGTGGGAAGAAGGTGTTCTTGTACCTGTCTGTTTCGCTCCTGTTTTGCTACATCAGAGGAAAATATAGGACAGAGGAACAGAGGTAGAGCAGTAGGGAACTTCGGAACTCGATTCTTAACGCCCCCCCCCCAAACCACTAATCTATCCGCTGGAATGCCGGAATCTGACCTTCCAAGGGCATAACTTTGGGTTGAGCATTAGGGGGATTGAGGTTCCCACCCTTTCAAGGGGGCCCAGGGAGTTGTATTTGCTGGTTGTGATTATTAGGGGTGAGCAAATCCCCCCTCCCTCCTCACCACCGCAAAACTTAAACTTGTTATCTCACATATCTCCTTACCTATTTCTCTGCACTACCAGGGAACACCTGGAACGTGCATCCGCTCAAAAATAAAACAAAGAGTAAACAAGCACATGGCGGTGGATGGGAAAGGCAGGATGCACCCCTGCCCCTCCCCCAGGGAATCGACAGAAAACGAAACCCTGCAGCCTTAAAATCAGGTCCCCATGACTCATCCACTGCGACCGACAGATGCCATTAATAACAGTTTGGGTCCCGGTCGGCACCGGTGTCACGTATCTCTACTCTGTACTATTCCAAAAATAAGCCCCATTAATCTGCAGAATTAATGCCTGGGACAGCAGGAGTTAAAGGATCACCCCCATCTGCTCATGCGATACTTCATGCCCCCTCTTTGTCAATGTCCTCTTCCCTCTTCCTCCTCGTGCTCGTCACCCTCTGATGGGAACATGGCCTCCCTCTCTGCTTTATTTCAGCTGCATGAAGAAGTATATTTATGTGGATGTCAGGCGCTGGGTGTCCGAGGGAAGCCAGGCCTTTTGAAGGGATCATAAAGATGCACGTACAGTATGCGTAGCACCCTGGACGGGATGCCAGTCCATCGCAGGGCACGAGGCAGGGGACACCCTGGCTGGATGCCAGTCCATCAGAGGGCACGAGGCAGGGGGACACCCTGGACGGGATGCCAGTCCATCACAGGGCACAAACTCACCCACAGCCATACACTTAGGACAATTTTAAAACACTAGTTTACTAGTTTTTAGAGCGAAAACTGCAGTGAGGTTTTAAAGTTTTTATAAGTAGTCTTACATTTCTCCTTTTATTTATCTTCTGTTTGCCATTTATGTTAGCCTACTACCCTCCCCCTTTAAACTTATTTAATTTGATTTAATTTAATTTAATTTAATTTAAATTTCATTTATCTAAATCCTTTGTTGTACCGTCTCAGGAGCCAGCAGGAGTTGAATTTCACTGCAAGCTGTAGCAGTATGACCGTATATGTGACAAATACAATCTTGAATCTCGATTTCAATCTAATTAGTATTTCCTCACATGTTTGGGCCTTTTAGTAACCCCCCCCCCCCCCCGAAGAACCCCTGTTCTTTATTTATGAAAGCGTGGGGGGAGGTGTGTCAGCCAGCGCCAGGCAGCGCTCCGTCTTGCCGGCTGATGCTCTGCCGGGCAGCTGAGTCACCTCGGTGGTGTCCTCCGTCTCCTCGCCACCGAGGTGTTAATCACAGTTGTCTTTCTCGCATACGCCGCAGGTCTCGTCGCGCTCGGCCCCGCCGCGGTCGCCCGCCGGGCTGGGGGCCCGGCGCTGCTCTCGCACTCACAGGGCGAGTGATTATGACCCGCGCTCCCATTGTGATGTCATCGTCTGTGTCTGCATGTCAGTTGCGCCCTTTTGTTACCACAGCCCCTGAAACCTCTGCTCCGTATCCACGACGCTCAAGCCCAGAGGAGATCCTGTAGGGATGCATCCCTCAGGTTGACATTCTAGAAGACGCCAGAACTTCACAGGCCACTACAAACTGCTGCAGAAATATAAGAGTTTTGAAAGACCGCCCCAATGGTTTGGTGTCTTTGACCAATGACTTGGTGTCTTACAGATGATGTCTAGAGCTGTATATAAAGCTTCATCCTCTTCAGACATGCAAAATGTGCCTCTTCGAGGCTCGACTGGGGTATAGATATGGAGGATAACGTTGAACCAGGAGCACGAGCATGAACAGATTAAGCTCTCCGTAGGGTGTCTATTTGTGTGTCTGCGTAGGCAACTTTGGCAGGATTATGTGAAGATGATCTAAGGCTTCTCAGCTGGTGTTCCATTGGGGCTGATACCTAGCAACCGAAACTTGCCCTTGCCAGAGAATATCACAAGTTTTCCGAACAGCCCCTTTCCAAGCACAATTGTTTACAACAAATATCACCGAATCTTAAATTCATTTCATACACAAGGTCAGGTGACTCAGCAGTGCCCACTATTCCTTGCTTCAGTTACAATAAGCTTACACTATGTAGATAAACCAAAGCTGGTGCATTGCATCATGGGAGTTGTCTTCTCCTGGGGAAGTCTTTGTTTGCAGGTTGATTTTTAAATTTAGCATATATATGCACACACACACACACATTTATTTGTAATAAAATCTTTGTGGGGACTCTCCATTTATTTCTAGGGGGAAAATTCTAATCTCAACATGATGACCTTAACCACTACCCAATCCTAACCTAACAAATCTCAGATTTTTTTGATTGCATTCACAGATCTTTGTCGGGACCTGAAAAATGGTCCCCACAATGTCAAAATAACAGGTTTTTAACCACATTGCGGAGGACATTTGGTCCCCACGATGTACAGTAATATAAACATAATCCACATTCACACACATCAATTGATTCAATTGAATTCACAAAGGCAACATCAATTGAGATTAAGGAGCAAATCCGTTTTCCTAGAAATCATTCAATAAAGCCTGTCCATTAAGTCATGTCACTTTCATTTTGTCATTTGTCACACTGGACTGCTCTTAACCTTCTTCATGGTGCTACTCTTCGTATGATTCCTTGCGTGCCTTTTCTGCTGCTATTCCTAGGATGTCTAAGCATATATTTTTTAATTTGAACATCATTCATATTGTTATGCCTCACATGGATCATATTAAGCAAAGCATTTCGAAACATGTTACTCACCTGCCAAATAATCCATCTGTAGTCAAGTAATCAAAGTAGTTTGGTTAACATCAGGATGATCAAAGGCATAAACTGACATTCATTTTGACAAGACCCTGTTCAATTTCCCTGCACGGCATGTAAAAAGTCAATCAAAATTAAACCAACAAAATGTCGTTTTTATTTGAAGTATTTTACTCTCTTCATTTCAAAGGGTTTATAGACTGTGTTGAAAGATATAAATATCCAGATTCCTATCACTAATTAATCCAAACTCTTTGGGACTGAAGACTAATTAAAACTTACAACGGGGGCAGTAGCTGAAAGTCGTTATTGAGTCATGGATTTTTTTCAACTTTTCTAATTTTTGCTTTGGCCAACGATTTCAATATAATGTTTGTGCAGTATAAAGCTTCTCAGTGCTCGACTCACAATGTAATCATAGTGTAGATTTTATACTTATTTAGCAGATGCTTTCATCAAAGGTAATTTTTTGAGAAAGTAGGGTCAGCCAGTCCCGGGATCTATTGGAGGTTAAGGACCTTGCTCAAGAATTCAATGGTGACTGTTGGTAACCTTCTGATCTCAGGCACAGTGTCCTAACGCAGTGACCTGCACCCCGTCCCCCAGCTGGCAACACATGCATGCAGATTTGTAGCTTTTTACTTTAGGGGAAACGATATGGACGAGTTGAGTTTTGTCTGCGAATTCTGCTGATATTGAGGAAAGTCTTTGGCTTTCACTGACATTAGAAGATGCATTTATCTGCTATATATCTGCAATCTACAATCTAGAGCATTGGATGCTGTGAGCTGAAAAATGGCAAGTCACAAACTCAGTATTAAAGTTGTGATGGATTCCGTCAACTCCTCGAGCTCCAAGCAACATCGGGAGATCAACGGACCCGATGGCAAATGTATCTGATGGGAGAGGTGCTATATCTTGACGAATAAAACGGAGCAGAGATGTCATGTGCCACGACGAGACCCACGTTGGCGTAAATGACTTGTCAGCCCCTGCGGATGTGACAAAGAGCCCCCTGGAACAGCTACAGGAAGTGAAGAAGGAAGCATTGGTTTCTATAATCTGGGATACTTTCCTGACTGTCTGCACCCCTCAGTGTGAGGTATGTGCACCCACACAATCTTACTATATTGGTAACTTCTATATACAGGGACAGGTTTGTTATTTCTGGGGCGCCACTCAAAAAAGAAAAACATCATTTTGCGGTGTTGTGTTTGTTTCTGGCCTACAGGGGGCCCCCAAACCCCAGGACCCCTGCCTCAATGAGCGGTTTTAGTGGTGGTAAACACCACCTCTGTTTATTCGTGGACTTACTTGAGCTTCAAGTTGCCATTTGAAAAGAATTGCTCACCGTGGATACAGATGTACGATGCATATTAATCATGTAAACGATCCCTGACCATAATCCGTTATAAGCTCAGGACAGAGATGTGTCAGAAATACAGATGGCTTGGTGGGTAACATTGTGACCTCACACCTCTTGAACAGTCATCATTGCTGTATTCTTGACAAGCATCAGCTCAAAGTATGTATTAGGTTTGTTGAAAAAGGGGAGTCCTAGCACTACTGATCGGACCTTCTGAAAATATCTCGTAAAACACCCAAACAACTTTCACAAACATGTCCAAACATTGTCTTGTTTAAATCTTGACAGTCACAAGGTGCTAAGCAAGCACAAACAAACCAATTTCCAAAAGTTTTACTCACACTGATCAACAAACTTGAATTATAAACAAACTCACACTCACAGACAAACTAACATGGGATTCCCTTGGCATATTAAACATGTTGGACACTTCTCTCTGCTGTGAAACACATTATTTTCAAAGCTCTACCCCTTTGCAACAATCAATATAAATCTTGGCTGGATCAGTTCAGCAATCGCTCCATGTGCTCACCTTTTCCCATGGCACCTCCCGTTACCCCGTCTTGAAAACAGCAAATTAAAGTATAGAAATGTTATTTATTTGTGCTTAAATGTAGCTTTTTTTCTACTTAATTCCATTCCTGGCATTGTGTCCTAAGTTTTAGAAGTCATTCTTGATGTGGCACCCCCCCCCCACACACACACTAAGTGGCCACTATTCCCAGTGCAAGAGTGACCAGTGCCATGAAGTTGCTGTGCAGTATAGTTTTATAATAAGCTGAGGCTTGTGATATGTCATTGTACACATCTTTCTCTGGGATAGACATTCCTTTTATTTTAAGGGGCTGCAGGTTATTGGGTGGCCAAGAGGTTTGTCAAAAGGGAGGGTTGGTAGTCCCCGTGTTACGAGGTGGTTTAACTGCAAACCCTTGCCATTTAGTGAAAGCTGCATGGATTGACCAGCATGCAGGCTCATTTTGTTCAGAAGGCCGATAGCAAGGAACCGAATGCCGTGAATCATGTGTGTACACAGTGTACTTGCTGAAATGCATGGGTCAAACCTGGTGATGTCACAGATGCCGTATTTTCAGGGCTATTTTTTTTTTCAGTTTTTGAGCATTTTAGCTTGTTTACCCCCAGCTCCCTGGGCGCCGCTACGGGTGGTTGCCCTTTGCGGACAGCTTACTCTACAAAGGGCAAGTTGAGGGAGGCGTAAAAAGAGAATTTCCCCATGGGGATCAATAAAGTATCGATTATTATTATTATTATTATTATTATTATTATTATTATTATCTAAAGGCCTATGACGGATATTGATCTCTGGACCCGTATGCGGATATGAATGCTGAGATCAGCACATTTTGTGCGGTGAGTGCTATGAAATTCATGTAAACAAACAGGACACGTACAATCTGACTTACGGCCATATTGAAATGCTAACAGATTGTTCTCATGAAGTGGCTTCATGTGTGGATAATGTTTTTTAATGGTTGGAAACCATCAACCGTACCACACATGGGTCAATCAGGGGATGGGGCAGGGGCAGAGAAATGAAATATGTGTATAAATAATAAATAGTTTTAAGTGGGTGGTGGTGTGTAGCTCAGTGGGTTAGGGCTCTGTGCTCATGATCAGAAGATTGTTTGTTCAAATCCCAGGGCAGGCTGACTGATGCTGCCATTGGGCTCCTGAGAAAGGCCCTTAACCCCAAATGCCCCAGGGGGCTGAACACTGACAGCCCCCCCAGGCTTTGCTCTCACCTGCATGTGTGTCTCATGGACAGCATGATGGGATATGTGAAAAGACGGGGTTGAATGAAGTATCGCTTTTTTATTCTGTGTAGTGGACCTTGATGGAGCAGAAGAAACCAGCCACCCTCTGAGTCACCATGGATTACTGTCTCTGAATCTAGAGAGATAGATAACAGATGAGCCAGAAGGTCGCCGTCAATATGAAGGACAGGGGAAGTGTCAGCATTCAGTCACCCAGCTCTCAGAGCAATGGTTATGTCACCTGGGGAGGGGCATTGAGTCAGAGGTGCGGATGGTCTGGAATGTCACCTGTGGTGATTGTGTTTCATAGACTGAGATTTGTTTGATGACCTATAATGGCTTCTGCGTCCTATTCAAATCTGTATGCTTTGTTATATTTTCAGATTTAATCACAGCTTAGTTACACATGGGCCCGAGATCCAAACGATGGCAGCAGAGGAGCCCTCCTGGACCTCGAGCAGTGGGAAATTAGGCATTAGCAGTCATCTCACCCGAGCTTCTCAATTACTCATTTTCCCAGTAGATCGATGCGCCTGTTTTCAAAGCCCCTCACCCGAGTCGTTTAATGTCACCAAACAAACAGCCCGACACTCCCAACACGAGCCCAGCCCATGATTAAACCAACCCACAAAAAAAAATAAAATAGTTTTTCAAATCAGACACACACAGTTTGCCTTCAACCCCTGATCCACTAATACAAATGCAAACCCAAAAAAACTGACAAACTCATATAATTATTATTCCTTTTCTGCAAATGTCTAGCAGGTGTTGCTTAATTGATACTAAGCTTGCATTAAATCAGAAAACAAACAAACAGAAAAGGTGAAGAGAGGAAAACCAAAGTCAGTCAGAAAGCACTTGTGCTGAATGTTTATCAGTCTCTGAGGTAGACTGCGGTGCCAGACTAATTTCAGCACATTTTTAGATGAAACAGAAGCAGTTCTTAGGCTGAATTCAAAGTAGTTTGGAGGAGCTTATGTGGGCCAACAAGGCCTGCTCTGTTTTTTTTTGTCACTCAAAAGCTACATATCATGATTCTTTATTGTTGTTTATCCCACTGAGAGGAGTCTTCCAGGTGTTGTTTCATGTCCAAATCAGCATTTCTTAAAAAACCATGAATTTAGCTGCTGCGTTGGTTGGTGCCCCGTCCTGGGTCGTTCCCTGACTTGTATCCGGAGACTCTGGGACAGGCTCCCAACCCTGCGACCATGATTAGGACAAGCAGTTACAGAAAATGGATGGGTGGATGGCTGAGTTTATCTAAGGCTCGTCTTCAAATACCAGCAACACGATAGCACCGTGTTTGGACAAACATACAGAGGATGGAGGGCTGGTTGCAAGACAAGATAAGATAAGATAAGATAAGATAAGACATCTGATGTCATTCACAACACAGGTGTCTTTAGAAGAGATGGTGTGGTACAGCTGCATAGCAGTGGGTAAAACAGTCAAGTCAAAGTGTGTTTTGTTATCTTAAGATATATGATATAAGAGATTAAATTTCAATTGTGTGGATCATAGTGCAAAAACACAGTAATAAATACAATAGAAATATGTAAAGCTTTTGTACAAAATACTGTGGTGCTTTAATGTACAGGCTGAAAAGGGGCAAATGAGGGGCCTTGACTAACCTTGTGTAATAATATTAATATATTTTAACCCCCCCCCCCCCCCTCGACAACTACATAACTGTAGAAAATAGTAGGCAGGTCTCTGACAACTCAAATAATCCAGGGACCTCTGACCATGTGCCAAAACGGGCAATGGAACTGAAAGAACTAGAATGAACTCGACAATAGAACTGCCTGGGGAAAAGGCTGCTTGAAAGCCTCAGTTTTGCATTTCGGGGAGGTGGGTTTGTGTATAGGCGTTGAGGAGATGCTCTTTCTTGTCCATCATGGAGAGCAGGCTGCACTTCACCTTCCTCTCCCCTGCTGCCTCAGCTGTGCTCCTCAACGTTCCTTAGACAGTGTCCTTATTAATCCATGCTGATTAATTCAGCATGGATCGGATCATTTTTATATGCATTAATTACGCCATGATTGATTTGCTTTACTGACGGTATTTCCCAGATTAGCATATCTTTAGACACTTAAATATATTGTTCTTTCATCTAAAGTCGGAAAACTAGCTTTAAAAAAAGAGCTAGAGACTCATCTATCCATTATCTCCAAAAAAAGCCTATACATAGATGAATAGATTAGAGCTGCGTTGTCATTGGTGTCGCAATAAGCATGTGCTTGGGATCCACATTTCGGCCTCAGCTGGGGGTGGGAGGGACACGGACACCCCCCATTGTGGCTCAGAACCTGGATCCTGGCGATGGTTTACTTTTTAAACCCAGGGTGCCGCTCTGAAGCAAATCAGGGTAAATCATTGGGGCCCGGTGAGTGGCTCAGTGGGTGAAGCCTCTGTGTTTCCGATCGGTTGGTTGCCAGTTTGAGCCCAGCTTTGGCAGAATAGCCACATATCTGTGGGTCCTTTAGCAAGGCCCCCCAGCTCCATAGGCGCCACTGCAGGTGGCTACCCTTCACTGCCAAGCTTGCTCTCACCTGCATATGTGTCTCTGTATCATGGAGTGCAAGATGGGGTAGACAGAAAGGAGATTTCTTCATGGGGATCAATGAAGTGTGATTATTATTATTACAGGATAGAACCCATGGGGCTCTAGGACCCTGGAACCTCAGTCCATAACCTTCCACTCCAAAAGTCCACTCATAACTTGTAATTATTACAATACAATTATTAATTAAAGTGATGGATTATCCATCCATCCATCTTATCCGTCATAGGGTCATGGTGTAGTGAATTATTCTCAAATATTTGCCATTTCATTAAGATTAATTCTGATATATCACTGCTGCGTTGTTGTTTTGTCCGTCGCTTACTCGATAACAAATTCGGCCTCCTCTAGACTTGCGTATTCTGCTGTAGGTCTTTCTGTCGAATATCTTGCTCGAGGGGGCAGCATCAGGATGACGCCTGAGGGCCGAATGAATATTGCAAGGGCCCGTCGATGCGATCAGCCGCAATTAAATCCTGCACGTCCTCCTGGGATTTAATTTTAAGAGTGAACATGTACATCGTGTGAGCTGAGGGTGAGATAAAATTAAAAAGATAATGGATACAAAACCATACAGGTAGTTAGTAGCTATTAATGGGATTAACACTGGGTGTTGAGTGTGGCCTCCAACCATCTCGGGAAGGGTGGTAAGGAAGAATATAAGAATTCACATTGATTTGCCCCAGCTGACTTTGCCCCGCCCCTCTTACCATTGAAGGGGAGACTCCGCCCCTCAACTACCCTGTCATTCGCCACCCAGCCTGTATCAGATCATCTCACTGGCCATAAATTCCAGTATTCAGTCATTTGACCAGAAGTTCTAAACATATTCCTTCCTTCCCCAGAGAAGAGCTGTCTCAAGAGTCCACTTGACTGTCTTTTAATTAAAAGGTGGGAAACGCACTGGGATGGTGTTAGGGATTTAATCTCTCAGATTAATATAATACTGGAAAACGGAGAGCTTTCTCTGTTAAAGTGTGGCTTCCAGGCCACGGTAGGTGGACGACCCCTCAGGGCTACTGCATTCTGCTAGGGGTTTGAGTGGCAGGTGCCCCTTCTGCTAGCTACCCCCAAATCTTACACGCCATGCATCCAATTTACTGATTAGAGCGAGGTCAGTACCACGCCTTCTCTAATGGTGGGCAGTGGTGGCTTAATGGTCAGGGAAGTGCACTTGTAATTGAAAGATTGCTGGTTCAAATCCCTGACCAGCAAGGCTGCCCCCAAGCACTGCTCCCTGGGTGCTGAATTAGCTGCCCCCTGCTATCTCACATTGTCACATGTTCTTAAAATTCTTAATGGATTAGCAGTGCGTGAACAATGTACGTGACGTGGTAACATTTGCCCGTTCAAATAAATACCATCTGTCTTCTGACTGCTTATTGGTTTTGGGACCACGGGGGGGGGGGGGGGTGGTCTGAAAGCCCCTCCCAGGCTGCACAAGGCAAGGAGAATATCTTGAGTGGGAGTTCAACACAAGATTCACACTCAAACACTCAAGCAGATAATTGCACAGTATTACAGAAATGCCATTTCCCCAAACTGCATGTGGGAGGAAGCCGGAAGATCTGGAGATGCCACACGCATCACAGGGAACGTGGAAATGAAAGTTTATGCAAATTATAAGCAAGTCCACAAAGAGAAATTTATGTTTCTATTAATGGATGTCATGCAAATTATATTTGCCATTGTCCCATGAGATTAAAATCCAGGTCTCATGCTTTAGCGCGGAGTGGACTTTACATGAGTTAGTGGCTCTAGAAGATCTCATCATTATGTCCTGCGTATCTCCTAAGGCACAAATTGTTTCCATTGCAGTTTTGTGACTGACTTCCTTTCCGACTTGCCACAAAAACTGTCTCAACAAAACTTAAAAACTTTTTTTTCGAAATGTTTGAGCGTTCTTTTTTCTTCGATAGTTTGGCGTTCCCGTTAATGACCTTCAAAATCAAGATCAAGATTCTTTTGATTGTCACATGCATAGTTATACAGGTACGACATGCAGTGAAATGTATCGTGAACCGCTCTTTTGACTGTGCAAAATCTAGGTGACTGGAAACACCACAAACCTTCTCTGTGCCACCTTCAAATAAATACTAATCCACAGAATTCTCTGTTTGTATTGATCTGTAATGTATTCTTTGATGTGTACACCACTAGAAATATATGTTCTAAATCTGAGCTACCCCTCAAAGATCATGCGGGAAAAACCTTCAGCAGGGACGCGATGATCCGAGAGCGACGTCGATACACTTCAGACAGATTCACGATGAGTAGCGGGAAGATCTGTTTCGGGGTGAGCGATAATAATATCAGACCTACAGGTTCCGGAATGTTCAGATGTGGCGTGTCTTAATAAACAGGCAGTCCATACCATGACATGGTGATATTCCTGTCTTTGGAATGTACTTAGCACAGATTGGATGACACATACAAGGACTTTCAGAAGCCACCACTATTTTCGGAAGGTGGAAGGAGGGTAAGGACAGTAGGTGACTTTACCGTCAGAGAGTAAAGGAGAAAGTGAGGTTCCTCTGTTCTCCATTACATCTCACTCAGGCTGACAGGACAGATCAGCTGACCTCTCATTTGAGCTGGGGCAATTTTAGCATTTTTTTATAATGGTGTGCATGAAAAGTGCCATAATTCAAATATTTGGGGCAACCTTGTCATTAGCCAATGATATGTTTTGAATCGGTGAAGTGACAGGGTGGGGGGCACTCCAGCAGCCAATCAGCTTTCAGCTGTGGCCAGTAACCCTGTGGTCCTGCCCCTCTATATGCTCCTGCACTTGAACCTGTGACTTTGAAATTTAAAGACATTAAAGTCTTATGATTACTGTATATTGAATATTGGCTGCCAGGATCTAAAAATTAATGTTGACTGAATAGAGATGACCCTTAAGCCAATAATGTTGTGTGTGTGTTTGTGTGTGTGTATTAGGTTTATATTTCATTGTAGGGACCAAATGTAATAAAAACCTGTTTCTGTAGGAGGAGGTAAGGAGCATGCACTGATTACAGTGTGTAAGGAGCAGCACTGATTACAGTTTGTAAGGAGCATGCACCGATTACAGTGTGTAAGGAGCAGCACCG
>JABJVO010000091.1:445659-487026 GCA_026770805.1 Boulengeromyrus knoepffleri
TGGGAGACATTCTTCGAATTTGGATCCCCCCAGGACTCTCAGGAAGCTCTAATTTAATTCTGACAATCGGGTATTGGAGAATCCGGTTATTTATAGCCATCACATTCTATTTATTATTGTTTGTGCGACAACTGCACTATATTTCCACACGTAGCCCTGGTTACCACACGTTTTTTTCTGGCTTCATGCATTCAGTCCCCTTCAGATCAGCTTGATTTATTTGTATGTTAAGCTCATTCCCACACAATAGCCCCAATACACATCACAGATTTACATAATAAATGTTAATATGCACAGTAAAACAGGAAATAAATGATGGAAGACCTTGGAGAAGAAGAAACTCCAATGGATGGTATGGGAGAAGAGTTTCTGGGGGTTGCGGAATAAGGCAGTCAACCCCCCAAAACATGTCTAACCTGACAATGTGGAAATATGCGTGTACGTGGTCCTTAGTCGAATAAGGGTGAGGTCAACCAGCGTTGGTCAACTGACCAGCCTGCAGGGTCAGCATATCTTTGGCAGTAGTTGATGTTACAGGTCACGCGACTCATCTTCAGATGATGTTTACCCTTGCGGAGTAGCTCATCGTGGGCCGTGACCCACTGCCAGGAGCTGCGATGTGGGAGGACACGTATATCTCTACACCAGGTGAAGTTGGTGATTTCATCTCTACAGCTGCCTGGTGCTCGGGAAGCCAGTGATGCTCTGTTCATATCTGTTGACTTGGCTCGAGCTGTGGTCAGCATCTTCGCTTCATCTCCAGGCGTGAACTCGTGACAGGAAGCAGGCCTCAGATTTTGAGTCATAGTGAATCAGACAAGTAAACACTGGTCAAGAATGGGCCGATAATGTGTATCCAGTCCTCCCGTGGCTGCCCTCGGACACAGTAACACCAGCGGGAGGGTTTTGCGTGTGGACCCCAAGATTTGGGGCCTTGCTGGTCACAGACAGTCACTACACTAAATATAAAATAATCATGTTGCTTACTTAGGAGGTGCTGAAGCAGCATGTTCTGCTGACCAGCTAGCTAGCTATAATCTTTTGTCTCTCCTCGCTGGCTATTTATGTCATTTTTCAAACATCTGAGAGGGGGAGCAGGGGGCCCCCCAAGTGTCTTTTTGAGTGGACCCCCAGAAACATTAAACCAGCCCCTGAGTGACAGCATTAATGCTCACTCACCCACTCTGTACCTCGTCGATATAACTTTTGCAGACGGAAGCTTGCCAAGCTAACGCTCCTCCACGAAGATGGATTGGATCTCCTCCACCCAAATCCCGCTATGGGCAACCCACCACCTGCCCGATATCAACAAACTTGTGGAGCCAGCAGAATGAGGTTTTATTAATTTTATTCAGGGAATGCGAATGTAGAATTCTATCAGCGAACAAGCTCTGTTGAATTTTATTTACAGTCGGCATTGAGAGGAATCGACCAGCATCATGCGTAATGGATTGTTCTGGAACGTACTTAATAATGCCTCTGGACAGAAGTTTCAAAACCGTAACATGGTCAAAAGAGCATGGGTTGAATAACATCCACAAATTAAGCAAAAGCAACAAGATCCACCCATCCATCCATCGATCCTTTTGTACCTGCTTGTCCTATTCAGGGTCATGGAGGTCTGGAGTCTATGGGGGTAAGGCAGGGAATAACCTAGGATGGGGAGGGCACACTCACACACACCTTGCACCTTGGTCCCAGAGGCTGGAGGCCAGAGTGCCAACCACTGTGCCACCACACCACCCAGAATGCAGCAAGAATCAATGCTAATATTATATCAGCAGTATCTCTCGCTTGTGCTGGGCTCCTGCACGTACGTCATTTTATTCTTTTAGGTTGTTTCAGCTGAGTGTAAGTGCTTCTCTTTTTCACAACTGAGAGTAATGATTGTTATATACCAGAATGCAGGCTTGTTAATGCGCTGGAGAAGGTGCTGAAGTTAAGCTGTCTGTCATTGCTTTCCGCTGGCAGTTAAGACATGGAACGGCAATCCCAGAGTGCTTTGCTGGGTACTGTTAGAACACATACACCCATGCACCAGAGACATGAGCGTGTCTGTGCATGATCCGTCTGTCATCCGTGGCCTGTCATGCCAACGTTCCATGGGCTTGGCGACAGAGGTCTACAGAGTTGTGGTTGCCAGGCAACCCCAGAGTCCTGCACAAATTACCAAAACAAGTCGTGTCAGAAGGTCGACTCCGCCCAGCACAATTTTGACAGATCCATGGCAGGGGGACCCCTGACAATGAGATTTATTTCATTGTCGAGCGTCCCAAACGTGTTTGCAATTCCGATGCCCTTGTATAAGGGCAACTCGGGATGGAGATATGTCCAAAAGCACTAGCTGTATCTTAGAGAAAAACAGACAGTCTCAAGTAACATTGATAATGAAACCGGATATGTATTCAGGACAAGCTGTCCGTATTTGCATAGAGAGTTAGATGATCATCACAAATGTTACTTTCTTTTCTGAGCCCAGACACTTCATTAGACACCTTTGATACTGTAAATTTTCACCCCAGTTAAGCCTCAGACTCAGTGACTTGCAGTGGCCTTACAAGCTTGTTAGGGTACTGCTGAAATTGAGCAGTATGCCCCCCAAAACTGACCCCTTTCTTTACATCCTTCATGCCATGCAAAATCATTTATATAACAGGACATTTATAATAGAGGATTTGAACCAGCAACCTTCTCATCAGGGGTACGGTGCTCTAACCTGTCGAGCACATCACTGTTGAAAGCTGGCAAAACTGCAATCACCTCAAAGACCTGTAGGGGTTGCTAATCCAGTGCGAAAAACCCTTAGTTAATATAAACCTTCCCTGACCTGGGATCAAGGCAAACCAAAAGGCTCAGAGTCGCTACAGATTTCCAGCTGCCAAGGTGTCGCACACATTTTGTCACTCCATAACCCCGAAACTGTCCCTCTAGTCCGTTCCACACAATTTCAACATCTCCATCTGCCAAACAGGTAAGTGTAATATCCATCTTCATAACACCGAATGCCTATCAGAGTGGGATCTAGCGGATGAAAGTCCGTAATGCGATTTAGGTGACGGCTAAAGTAACCTCAAGGCCCCTGCAGAGGAGGCCGAGACGGCAGACAAAGCGATATTGCGCTGGATGGGTGGCAACATACAGATTACGTCGGATAGAATTTTCTCTGGGACAAATTGCATTAAAGAACAAAAGAGGGAGGAAAGTCTTGGGTTACGTAATTGCGGTGCAGACAGACATTAAATTTATGGTGCTATAAATAGTCTTTCCTAGGAGTCAGAGTTAAGAATAAAAGCTTTAGAGGAAATAGAATTAATATCCTTTGTGGCTGTTTTTCTTAACAAAATTACCGTCGCACCGCGCTGCAGAACTTCAGAATAAATCAGGCGGAATCCATGACATTAGATGGTTTAGCTTGTGAAATGAGTTTCTGATCTTTTTAATCCGTGCAATATGGCAAAGTATGACTTCCTGATACATTTTTGTGTGTTTCATCCTTAATGATTTCTGATGTCACTATAGTTTTTTTTGTGTGAAAAAGACAGAATATATGTCAACGGAGTTTGTTATGGAGAATTTTGATTCATGCTTCGTTTTGCCAAAATATATTATCATTTAGGTTTTTTTTTTTTTTGATATGGATCAATCCATGAAATTAATTAATTTAATTTAATTTCTTACAAGCAGTTTATCAGGGGTCACTGTGTGTTGACAGCACCTAGGAACCCAGCTTTCTGTGCCCAAAATGACACCAATGTTTCTCGTTTATATATATTTTTTTCTGTCCCGCTGAAAGCCTTCACCCCCCCCGATTAAAGGAGAAAAATTTACATAAAGCTTCAGCCTGTAGGAGATCTCTCACTCCATCCACACGTCCCCTTTGAGGCTGTTCTTCGAAAATGAGAAAAGACCGCTTGGAACGTCATAGTATTGTTTCCATGAATGCAGGCAGGAGGCTTCAAGGCCAGGAGCATCAAGGTTGTGCTTTGCCAGCTCCTCAGTCTTCCTGAGAGATTTCCATAGCAACCACGGGGAGTTCGAGCAAGGACCTGACCTCCACCGAGACGAGAATCCACACCCATGTCGTTCCGGTTATAGGAATCTCGAGAAAGACCTGATGCCTTTATACAATAATAACTATTAATAATATATATCAATTATTCATAACCACTTATCCGATACTGGGTCACAGGGAGCCTGGAGCCCATCCCAGGAAGCACAGGCCATGGGGCAGGGGACACCCTGGACTGGATATCAGTCCATTACAGGGCACTAGGGGTAATTTAAGAACAGTGATTCACCTAATGTTTTCAAAGTGTCACAATAGGTTGCGCTATCAAACATGTTGGGTTCGATTCCCAGCTGTGGGTCCGTATGTGCGCAGTCTGCATGTCCTCCCTGCACTGCACAGACTGCCTCTGGCTATTCTGGGAAATTTGGGCATTTTTTCCCACGGTCCAGAAAAAATGCACTTAGGTGAATTGTTATCATTGCTCATAATGCGTGTGCGTGTGTGTCTGTGTGTGTGGGGGTGTGTGAGTGTTTATGGCCTGTAATGGCCTGGAATGGCCGCCCCCCCCCAGCCCCCCCCCCCCCCCACACACACAACGCTGAACTGGATGGATGGATGAAAATATCTGGATGTTTAAATGTTTACCTTTGGACTCTTGCAGGACACTGACCTCCAGCAGATCAAAACGTCTGAAATAAGCCATGCTGATGTAGGGTTAAATATCCTATTAAGTTAATGTCAGTAATTAGGCATAATAGGCTTTGATGCCTATAATACATCTGACTCTGGTTCCATCATTCCTTTTTGAGAGGAGCCCTAGTTGACCTTAATTATCCCCTATCCATGAAAACAGCCTGGAGTCAGGCTGGATTCTGTGTAGTGAAGTCCGCGGTGAAGCTGAAGAAAGTTGTCATGGTGTGTGACTCAGCAGGTTTTGGCCCCTGTGCTTGTGCTCCAAAGGTCACCAACGCAAATCCTTTCCTCAGAAGAATAGTCACATTGAGCAAGGCCCTTAACCCCTTGAAAGATGTTCCTGTGGTGCTGGGTAAGTGGCTGACCCTGTACTCCGACCCCAAACATCACTCTTACCTCTATTTGCATGAACGATGGCAAATGAACCCTCATTTATGATACCACCAGGTCATGTGACTCTACGGTGAATAGCTTGTGCAGTTGACAATGCTACCCCAGTGGGATGGTACAGGAAGTACAGGAAGACTGCAACTAATGCCTGAATTCCCATCCCAGGCAATGCTGATTCAAAGAAACCGGTCCCCTGCATATCAGACTGTAAAAAAAATGCCATTTGGTGAAAGGAAACTGGTGCCTTTTTCAAAACTTCAGGCTCATCGCGCTTCATCAGAAGCCCACGCTTGAAAGAGCATGGAAGCACTCTATAAATAGCTGCACGGCTGTCTCTGCTTGGAAGATCCTTTAAGAGGCCTGACAGGAAGAATGATTATCTTATGCGTAAATAACTCGCCCATAAGGAGGGGTGGGGGGGGTAGAGAATGGGGGGGTCTCTGAGGACTGAGCCTGCGCTGCTATTAGAGTTGGACGAGGAAAGCTGATCTGAACACAAAGACCTGCGGCCGTCTGTAGGAAGGAACAAACATACAACGAAAAGACAAGACATGCCATCTTACTATACACAGAGTGCCCCTCCAATATGAATCATTACCATGGAAACAAGAGGGTAGGTTCTCTTTACCCCTGTCATGTAGGTACAGCAAAACAAATGCAGCATGCCTCTAAAACTTGCCGTCGAACAAACATGCAATCGTTTGCATTTTGTTATAGAGAAAACAAGTGGAAGGATAATTTTGAAAAGTTCAAGGGAGCTTAACGTCACCTTACATGAATGCGGCCCCACAATAGACCTAAACACTGAACAAAAGTTCCTTACTGCAATTTATTTTTAGAGATATTACCCACAATGCCGCAAGTCTAAAACACACCCACTGTCTTCTCAGACTGTTTTATTTAGTCATGGACTATAGGGGTCTCTCCCATTGTATCCATGATGCACATGAAGTCTTGAGAACCCCAATCCATGGGATGTATTCTACCAGGTGCACCTAAAATGAGATGTTAATGACAAAGAAGATGGCATGTGAAGTTAAGCCTGATTTAAATCAGACAATCCAGAAGAGTATAAACATCATTTGTAATTTTAATTTTAATTCTGTTTGGTTATTTTTGAGATTATAAAGAGATTAAAGGGAGTAATCATCTTCATTCTACTCAACTGCAATTGAGAAGTTTCAAAATCTCCTGTCGGATTGCATATTCGGTGTTAGGTTGCTGGAAACCAGCATGCTGAGGGTCCCATTAATTGGGCAGTGATGCATCACCATCTCACTGTACTCCTTTTAAATGCCAGATGCGTGGTGAATGATCAAGGAACACGATTACATGTCGCTTCAGGATTATTCTTCACTGAAGTGGATCAGAATAATACCTTCCTGCGTCGAGGTGCCTTATTCCGGGTCAGCATTCATGAAATGTCACCTCCTGGTACCAAGTTGGGCTTTGGAGGATAGGTCTGTCCCATTTTCCAAGACAGAGTTAATCCCTAGGGAGGGGAGTCGCTTTGAGTTTGCCATTGTTTGTTCTGCTCTGCGCCTGTGCAGGGGTGTTGACATCGCACCCAACGTCCTCCCCTCCTCCCACCTACAGTACAATGCACCCAGATCCTTCAGCCTAGAGGAGCGAACCCCGCCTTACGGAAGAAGCCCGGGCGCAGTGAGGCGGATGAGTGGTCTCCGGGGAGAAGCAGTGGAGGGCCCGGATTGTCCTCGGAGGCCAGAGCTCCCCGCAGGAATGTTGACGCACAGAGATCTCACCCACCGCTGTGCTCGGTGAAGAGGAGATCACGCTCTACCTTTGTCTGGCATGTTAGCCCAGTCACTGAATCACACATACTTCATTCCTGGCTAAGATGCACAGGGCTGAAGCAGAAGAAGCCCCAAGAGGAATGAGGCCTAAGGGTAAAGACACGGTTTTAACGTTCCTCCTGAGACATGCCCTGGAAGCTGTCCTTATCAGGGTTACCACAACAATCAGTCTCTTTATTCCGGAAGCTAGGGGTACCCATGATGACCGGCTTCAAAGCTCTAATCCGGGACTTACTTAAACCTGTGCAACAAAGGTCAAAGCCAAGTCAATCGGAGACTATATAGAGGTTGAAAACTGAAACATGTTAAACGAAGCCTTTTGAAAATGATCAATTCACGATACCGTGACCTTGTGTTTTGAGTTGACTTCGCTTAAGAATAACTGATAGAGTAATTAAGCTACTGTTGCCTGACAAGCCAAAAGGCATAGCATCCGATCATAACCCTATTACATCAGGAATGAAATGACAGTTGTTTTCCTCCCTGGAAAGCGAATCATAATTCACTCGCTTTTGGTATAACATCTAAAATATGTGGCGTAAGATCTGAACCATAGAAATAAAGCTTCCTGCAGGGGTCTTTCACGGATATCTTTGTTCACTTCGCCATGCCGCAATTTTGGGGTTTTATTTCTAATCATACTGGCTGAAATGATGTCCGGAAGCCTCTAGGCCCTTGTCTAGATCAAGGGCCTATGACTGATGACCTTCCCTTTACCTGCATTTCTAGACAATACGCTTCCTCTTCCAGTTAATGTAAGACGCAGTTAAGCCATCCGCAGGCCGCGACTCCTAAAAAACACCTCTGGATGGGGCCCACAGAGAGAGAGACGTGGAGGCACAGGGCAGCATCTTCAGCTAACAATGTGTTTAATGTCACCGCGTAATTAGCCTCCCGCAGTCCTCCCCTGCATTCCCGCTGGGTGACCCGACTGCCGAGTCAATGCCAGTCATGCGGAAAGCGGCCAGCTTCCCATATGAGAATGCGACAACACCAAAGCCAATTATGAGAATCAACGATACCAACATGCGGTTTGAAAAAGTGCTGATTTGCGAGGCCTTTTCTATAAATCCAGTAGAAACTCATCCTGAACCTCCGACAACACTGTGTCCCCTATGTTACAGCTACAGGCCAGTTTGTTGTTTCTGGGGGCCCACTCAAAAAGTCACTTCAGAGACCTCCACCCCCCCCCGCATATAATGTCAGCTAGAGAATAGAGTTAGAAAATCAAAGCTAGCTAGCAGGTTAGCAGAACATGCTGCTTCAGCATCTTCTAAATATGAAACATTTATTTAGGGTAGTGATTGTTTGGGGCCAACAGGGCCCAAATATAAGGAGGCCCCCACAAATGCGTGGTTTGAGTGGTGGTAAACCCTGCCTCTGGTTTCAGCTACCTTTTTATACACTTTAAAGAGTTGAGCTCAGATCTGATTCTCCTCCTTCCTGTGGAGGTATCAGGGAGTGCCACAAGGCTCAGTTTTTGGGCCAGTATTTTTGTTTCTCAATCTGACTCCTGTCGATACACCACTGATACTCCTCTTTACTGCTCGACCCGCACTCTGGTATCCAAAATCAAGTCCTACATCAAGAATCCAGATGCTTTTAAAAGGAGGAAGTGGTGTGTCCTAACTTCCTGTCAGTATCAGCTGAGGTTTGCTTCATGCTCGTAAATATCTTGGTATGCTCAGCTAGGTGTAGGAATGGGCTATGGTCTACATCTCATATGTCTGGAGGCTCCATAACTAGGAATCATTTACAAACGTCTGTAACTTCCACCAAAGGCATCGCTTTCATAAATGATTCTGTGTAAGCCAGCAGAATGGTATCCAAACGGCCCTTAGCTTTGCAATCTTCGTCCAGGGCCCATGTCGGTTTCCAGCACAGGTGGTGCAGCAGAGTGGGGGTGACTGTCTTCTCATCGCTAATTAGCCGGTCAGTGCCTGCCTTGAAGATGGACCCGGTCCAGAAGGCCCCCGAGCAGGCTGTAGCAGCAGTGTAATTGGCAAGGGGGGGGGCAGGGGGGAGCTGTGCTGGCGGAATAGGACAGCGGTCACCTCACACCACATCTTGTCAGCTCTCAGCTGGCTCTCTCTGTCCTCAAAATTTCTACACAGCCCAAAGTTTCCCGGATATTTTCTCCAACTGCCACAGCCAAATCACTTGGGAAAATCTAGCTGGGGGTAAAAAGAGTGACTATGATTTTAAGCCAGGGGCATATACAGGGCCAGGGCAACAGGGCCCCCGCCTCCGCTAAAAGCTGATTGGTCCCCAGAGTGCACCCTCCTCTGTCACTAACCGATTCTAATCATCGGTGACTAACGATCAGGTTGACCCATCTGTTTGAATTATTGCCCCATACCTTAAAAAAATCTTACGATTGCCCCCATTTCAAAGTATTTGCTTATATATGTAGACTAGCCTTTCTCAAGTCAGGGTGGCATTGATATTCTCTAGCTTGGTCAAATTTCCTCACATAGAGGCCATGTCGAGGCAAATAACAAACAGAGGTGAACCCATTGGCATTCTGGAAGCAGTTCCAAGAACCTGTATCTTCACCTGCCCCTTACCCTCCGTCCCAACCAGTGTCTGTTGGCAGCAGCCAGGTAGTGGGTACAAATGAAGACGCGGCAAACTTTAGCAGTGCGATCCATAGCCAAACATTAGCAATGCTAATTCCCGGTGACTCACCCGAGACACTCGTGCGGCTCCATTGCATCAGTCTGGCCTGCTGATTAATTCTTGCGTGACACTCAGATCCTCCACAAGAGTGATTCAGGACTGAGGGATTTTTGAAGATAATAAAGAGGATTCACTTGTTCTTTAATTCAGGCCCCACCTGTAGCGTTCCTGAAATAAGGACACCTGGTAACGGATATATATTTATATCGCGATCATTGATGGTTACCCAACCACACCAGAGTGGTGAGTCTTGAGCCAGTCAGGAGATGTGTGTCAAGGCTCAAGACTTATACACAAGCATACACTTTACATGTGTACAGTGAAATGCCTTTTCCACTTGCTTCCTCGATTATGTTCAAAAGGGGAAAATTTCTATAAAAAGATAGATAACAATAAATAAAATAGATAGATATGATTGGAATACGATTGAAAAGTAATGAAAATAAAGTAAAATCGGGCAATAACAATGAAATGCAACAAAGATGTCAATAAGTGTATTATGAGGATTTAAAATGAAAAGTGTTGGATTCAAAATGCATGTTAGCTACATGTGAAGGGAACCTTCACTTACACTCGCTGATGAATGGAGGACAGAAGTGAATATGTTTTGAGGGTGAAAGCAAGGTCCTCCAAAATGTCAGAAGAAGGTGCATCGCTTAGTTAAGTTTTATAAGCTGTGCCTCTCTCGTCTGGGCATGCTTTGAATATCGATGTATCTGGCCACAGCATACAGATGAGAGGGCTATAAACACAGCATGCTAAATTCAGAGAAAATCAACACACGGCTCAAGTTATGCGAAGGACTGTCCTGCTACATGTTTGCAGTGGTGTCTCTGTCCAGACTGCTGAAGAGAGTGTAGTGAATTAGCGCAGATATCACTAATGCATGTTACTCGATTATGAAGAAGGAATTTTATAAAAGAAGGTTAATACACCACCGCCGACGGCCCGTCGACAGTACCATCCATCATGGGTTGCTCCTCAAAGGCAACAACGCCTCGGTTTAATCTTAGCTGCCTTTGAGGCCTCCAGTGCTGGTGTTTTGGACTTCACTGCGTCAGTGGGATTGATTGATGTTTGATACTGTGTTTCCATAATTTCAATTCCCCCCATTATCTGTCCTTTTTGCTACCTTGTCATTTCCTCAGCTGCTTAAAAAAAAAACGAATCTTTTTAAAGTGTTTATGGAAAATGTTTTCTATACATGAGCATGACTGCGGTTGTGTACGGAAGTGTTTAAATTCCAGTTCGCTACAGACATTCAGATGGGATTTCAGAGTGTTTAAAAATCACAGGTCCCCGTTTACATGACAAACATGGATACATCGGTGCTGGTGTTTGTACCATAGCTGTACACTGTCTAACAGAAAAAAAAGAGTATATTCCATGGTTTTTACCTTTCAACTGGCATGATGAGAACTTAGTGGAGTTAACTGGGAATTTTATTCACAACAGATTTGAAACCAAACTTTTTTTCATCCATTCATCCATCCATCCATTTATCTTCAGATGTTCACCTGGGGATGGTTATGGTGGCAGTCTGTCTGGCAGGTCATTCCAGACCTCCACAAAGTCCCTAGACTTCACTGGGGACTTCCCAGACATTCCTGAGCCAACTGAGTGATATAATCCCTCCAGTGGGTCTTGGCTCTGCCATTTTACAACCCAGAGAGAAAAGAAAACCTTTATTGTCAGGTCAGATATTCTCGGAAACCGCTTAAGGGCTAGAAGGAGATATGCAATTCGTGAAGGGAAATTGATATCTAGGCAGATGCTTTGATATCTGTCTTTTGAAGTTAATATCTAATATATAAAATATACTGTATAAGAAATACTCTCTATTACTTAGCCGTGTAGAACAAACTCTTATAAAAAGGAGTGTTTATGCAGAGGTCACATTTTTATTGCATCGTTTGGGCAGGGATGTGTAGCTCAGAGGGTTAGGGCTCTGTATATATGATCAGAAGGTTGGTGGTTCAAATCCTGGGGCCCTTGAGTGTGGTTCCTAGCCAAAGGTGTAGATTTCAGTTCTAGAGATTACAAATCCAGACCAAGATTTTGTTTCAACCAACCAGCTGAGTACTCTGTGACTGTGACTCTTCATACTCAACTGGTTGGTTGAAACAAAATCTTGGTCTGGATTTGTACTCTCTGAACCTGAAACATCCACCTCTGTTCATAACCTTCACTAGCTCCAAGGACTAGGTGTGTATATAGGGGTGGAGCCACAGGAGCACTAGCCCCCGGTTGATTTGCCCTGGGAGCACTCACTCACCGAATCAAAACATACCATTGGCTAATGATAAGGTTGACCCCCTCTATATGAAGTATGGCCACCCCTATGCTGTGCTGTGATTCCCACAGGCTTGCTCTCAGTATTACACTGTATGTCACTGCATGTTTCATGGAGAGCAGGACGGGATAGGCAAAAAAACAACACCCCCATGGGGATGAAAAAAAAATCACTATTCTACTGTATTATTTATATAGCTGAATGTTGATAGAAATAGTTCTAAGGAAGAACAGGAGTCCAGCCTTAAGTCCAGGCAATAAACACAGCAGGCAAGCATCTAACAGCTGGATTCTCCGTGAGCAGCCCGTGGGCCTGGAACGCTTGTCAGGATGGTCTCGGCCTTCCAGAACCCGCAGGAAAAACAAACCAGACAATCAAACAGCATCTCAGAAATCCCAATGGTGCCTCGCAGGTGAGAATACCGGGAAAGCCCAGATGCCTGCAGAACTCTCAAGCTTCTACATTTAGATCTTAATTTCCTGTAATTGCCAGACTGATTGATTGGGTAATGGATAAACTAAATATTTCTTAATCTCCTCAATACCCGTTTGACGGAGTCAGCCATTTTTTTGTCTTAATTTCGGCTTGTTTGTTTAAGATAAACCACGGCACTTTTTTTGTTACTTTGATCATAAAATCTGCTTTTATTCTCCTGTAAATTGGAAAGCAAAGTTCAGTAGCGACTGGTTACAACCTAAGACATTTTGATCCTCCAAATCCCTATGGTTTTATAAACCAGCTTTTCTCTTCCATAACCAAACTCCCTGGGTTTGGGATCTGGTGACCCTGAAATGTCAAATCTTTTAAACACTTTCAAATCCAAGGCAAATGGAATTATTTTTTATAAAGCATATGTATTCCATGTTGTACCTCAGTTTGTTCTACAGACTGATCTTTGAACTTCACAACCCTCTGCCGTCCAAATATATTTATATATATTTTCTGATCCTGCAAGCTGGCAATATATATGACCATAGATCATATATTGCATCATATATTTCATGATATAACCATGTAACACACAGCACTGTCTTCTTACCTATACATCTATATACATGTATATCATGACCCCTGACGCAGGTCTATGATGTCATTTGATTAGGGGATGCAAAAGAGTGACTGGAAAAAATCTGAAGAAATATCTCAGGTTGCATTCTGTGACAGTACAGTTACTTACAGCAGTTTTAATGTCTCAGTTATCTTCTTGTGAATCAAATGCCAGCTAGCCAATTAGCAACCTGATACCCTGTGCCACTGAAATTGATCAAATTTGCTTTCTGCTGCTCTGCTCTGTAATATGAACAACTTATCTCCTTATCTGTATAGTCATGCATGCAATTGTAAAACAAACTTAAGTGCTGTAAATCTAGACTTATGCAAATAACATTCAGGGGCGGAGCTTAGTTCTGTCTATCTGTTGAATACATCCATATAGCAGTTCTTCATTCTTGAGAAAGTACGAATTAATTTAGGATCTCATAACCTGTCACTGACAGATTTACGTACTCAGATTCCACATGCCTCCGGATGGAGGTATGCAGTGATTTTTACATCACAGAGGATGGCTTTGTTGTGTCTCAGCCTGCTCACGTAGCCTGTGTCTGTCATTCCTCCACGCCCCAGAAAGCAGATTTCTCACGCTGTGTAATTAAAAACTGAAATGATCCTAACGACGGTTCCCAGACTTGACGAACTTCTCCACCCGAGATCGATCGATCATCTCAGCGTGCACGCGTTCCTCATAAAGACACAGGACCAAACATCTCACCTCCATTTCCTAAACAGCCTTGGACCTCCTCGCTGTAAGAATCCAGATCACGTAGGCTCCACCGACCCAATTTCTGACAGTTCAAGAAGTTTCCATCAGACAACCAGAGCTTTGCCTAATGCTACACTTTCTTGTTTACTTCATGAAGGATGGAAAGAACACTGAGTTTTAACTGTGCCAGAGCTAGTGGCAATATCCTGCAAAGACAGAAATTCAAGCATGTCTTGGGATGCAACTCCAGGGCTATTGGGGATATTGATATACCTGACATACTGCGTCGTTGCTATTTTGTGTGCATCAGCACGTCTCAGTGTCCTCTGGTCACCAAATGGCGAAGGTCAAAGGTCAAATCCAATGCTCTGGGAGACAGAAGATGTGCACTGTAGCCTTTCTGATGAATGTGGCCCACAGCAGAGAGGATGGCAGGATGGCAAAATGGGCACATTTACTTACCTCTTCATTTCAGCTGAGTCTGATTGCCCAGTGTCTTAGAATAGGATAATATTTCTTTATTCTTCCCTGTGGGGAGATAATCTTTTCGCCCTACCCCTTGCTCTCCATGAGATACACAGACTCATACAGAACTGAGAGCTTGAGGATCATATTGCAGGGTCAGCCAGTATGCAGAACTGCCGGAGTTGGGGGTTAAGAGCCTTGCTCAAGGGGCCAATGGTGGCATCAGTCTGTCAGCCCCGAGATTCAAACCAGCAACCTTCTGATCACGACTACTGCTGAGCCACACACTGCCTTAATAGGCCTTACCGGATTTTCCTCAGATTGAGGTCTTTTTCTGTTCGAAATTTATTAAATTGAGGTAATGAAGCGTTTGTTCACACTTAGAATGGGTCAGCTGGCATCCACTGGGTTCAGCCATCATTCACAGCGTGTGATCTACTACAACAGGACCAGATCTGCCACAGGAGGACTTCAACACAGCTCAGACCGCACAGAGGAACCTGCACAGAGGAACCTACATAGAGGAACCTGCTCTGTTTCTTTTTCTTAAGGAGACCACAGAAACCTTTCATGACACGCAGGGGCAGAATCGCAATAATGACCGAGCTGCTCGCCCCTTTCTGCTTCTGAAATAATGAAAGGTAAGAGTGAAAAAAGAGAAGAACTCATATTAATCCCAGAATGTGACGACTACAATCTGGTCATTGTGCTCTGTGTGAAAGTTCAGGCTTGATTTGATCTCAAATCCACTTGCTTGTTTGCTCCTCTGATGGTGCTCGGTGTTCAGAGGGACCAGGGTTCTAAGACAGACTTAGGCTGAAATCATTAGTTCACCTGCTGGACTCCAGCTTTTAACTGCTAATTCTGAGCAGGGTCATGGAGAGGCCTGGAGTGTATCCTAGGCAGTACAGGGCATGAGGCCAGGGGACACCCTGGACGGGATACCAGTACATCACAGGACAGAAGGCAGGGGGACACTCTGGGTAGGATGCCAGTCCAGAGGACATACTATCCACTGTGCCATCATGCTGAGCAGTTGCTCACCTCTCTGCCATTAAACCCTGTCATTCTCATCCGGTTTGTGTATATCTAAAAAACGTACCTGTCTGTGTGTATTTGCACCCATCATCTGTACTTTCTTGTACGTCATTCTTTTGTAAAAAGCTTAACAAAATCAGAGGTTGGTTACAAGTGGTTTTGTGTGTGTGTGTGTGTGTGTAGATAAAGTTTATATTACATTGTGGGAACCAAATGTCCCCTACCATGTGATAAAAACCGTGTTTCAGGTCCCCACAAAGACCTATGAATGCAGCCAAAAAACTAAAAAGATTTGTACTTTGATTACTTATGGTTAAGGTTAAGGCTGGGTAGGGTTAAGATCATCATGCTGGGATTAGAGTTTTCCCCATACAAATGAATGCAGAGTCCTCACGAAGATATAATTACAAACCTGTGTGTGTTTGTATGTACAGGTATCATCAGATAAAGGGCTTCACCATGCATGTGGACCCCAAGCTTCGCTATCAACTGTGTATATGGTTGGTGTCCGGTGAAAACCACGTGCATGTCGTTTGACGATTGTGACTTTAGAATATCCCCATTCTCCTCAGCCTACTGATAGCATTCGAATTAGATATTTTACGGTGTCATCTACATTATTTAACTACAATTTATGTTTGCACTAGTTAATATTCCTATTCATGATGGTCGTTTTGCATGATTTACTTTATATCGTTAGACAGCTAACTAACATCATCGTTAATTGTGAATATAAAGCAGGTTCAGCTCGTGTCTTGACACCGATATATTTGCCTCACTGACAACAATCCATGTAATTACTTCTAAAATATTAAACCACTCACTGACGGCTGTGTAAAGATAAGTTTCTATTTGTGGCACTATGTGTGTCTCATTATGTTGTTTTAAATTTATTTTGTTGAGTAATCTCTGGGAAAACCCATTTTTTCATGCTCCGGAAATAATGGAATTTTTTGAGATACAGTACGTGTTTTTCTTTGGATAACGACGATATATTGGATTATGAAAATAACTGCGGAGTCCATGGCACAGCACAAACAAAGAAGTCCATCAAAGCGCTCGGAAAGGCCGACCCCGCTCTCCGAATCCCCCCGTCACCAGGGCCCGCAGGACGCTCCATGCCAGTCAGCCAGCTCCGCGCCTCAGCCCACGCCTGCCATCTGCCTCCCGGGGCTGGGGGGGGGGGCGACCACGCTCCGCTGGCTTCCCCGTGGAGGTCCCAAAATTCCTGCCGGAAAAATCTGCCAGCCTCAGTTACCACCACTGCGAGGAACCGGCATGCTCCTGCTTAGGTCTCATAACCTTATCATTACAGCATAGAGGTAGTTCTAAACCCTGTGGGGGGGAGGGGGGCTTTAGACCCCACTAGTTTTTGTCTGAGCCCTGAAAAAAAATATTCTAAAAACATTTTGCGCGATTCGTCCCATATTCTTACATATTTTGTGCCCCCTGCTTAGCTAACATTATCATGGGACGCCCCCTTCTTTCTGGCCGGCAAATTTTTCGTTGGGGGGGGGGGGGGGGGGGTTAAATCCTCCAATTGCCCCTCTTCCTGGGAAAATGGGGAACACAAGCCTAATCTCGCCAGGCCCGGTCCCTGTTGAGGTGGCTTTTAACCATTTGGTTTCCATATTTTTAAAGTATTTTGGTGTTTCTTGGACACGAAAAACACGCCTGATTCCTTATTTTAAAAGGACATTAGGTCCCGGTTCCCTGCGGGAACAGCTCATTATTCCTAATTAATGAATGTATTATTTATGTCTGGAAAAGCAGAAACATTCAGTCCCTCCAGACTAGAACTGTATGCTCCCCATGTTTCGCTAAATAATTTTTCTGAAGGTTTTTTTCTCCATCACTGATTCCTAGCTACGCGTATTTTTAATACAGCTTCACTCGGGGTCTCCGTGTCCCCAGAACCAATTCCTGCAAGTCAGATCTGTGGAACAAAACACACAGAGAGACACATGGCTGCCGCCTTTACTTGTATGCTGCTCCATTACTTGTATGCTGCTCCTTTATTTGTATGCTGCTCCATTACTTGTATGCTGTTCCTTTACTTGTATGCTGCTCCTTTACTTGTATGCTGCTCCTTTATTTGTATGCTGCTCCATTACTTGTATGCTGCTCCATTACTTGTATGCTGCTCCTTTACTTGTATGCTGCTCCTTTACTTGTATGCTGCTCCTTTACTTGTGTTAATCTTGCTCAATGTGTGCTGGCCTATGACAGGATGTGCCGTGTGAGATCTCTGTTGATATGCAAAATGAGCTTGAGTCGCCCCCGGAGGCAGCTGACTTGTAATGGTCCAGATGCTACTTGGCCTTGATTTATTGGATCAGCGGGTCGTGTGGACAGATAGCGACGGGCTAATTTACTGCCCTACGATCGGTCATTAATGGTCGAGAGCTGTGAATGCGTTCGCCTTCTCGTCCAAGGCATCTGCCAGACTACAGGAATATTACTGGCTTACTGACTCTGGGGGGATTCATTGCCAAGGGGGACAGGGCTTTTACTGAGGGAAACCCTCACAATCACAGAGAAACTGCCCGTGTAACATAATTTATGTAATCGGCAGCTTAAGCTGGTTAATGAAGCCTGAGATGGCAAGCTATATAGCCAGTCCTAATGAACCCGTACGCTAAAGCCAAAGACGATGCTGACTGACAGTCACTAACTAGGTGCCAAAGAACTTGTGAGAGTATCTCTTCTATGCTGTATTAAAGTCATCTGGTCATCTAGAAAGGAGCCATTGGTCAGTTGGCTTCATTTTCTCAGCAATTAGGAGAATGTTGCTTAGTTAATGCATTTAGTAAAGGTCAGTCTGTCTGTCCATCCACTTGTCCTATTCAGGGTTGTGGGTGGATAGAAGTTAAGGAAACAAGTCAAGATGAGGTACCATCCAATCACAGCACACACACTATTCACACATGCACCTGTGGCCAGTTTAGGAACTCCAATTAACTTTGTTAATTGTTTTTGCACTGTAGGGGGGAAAGAGCACCCAAAGGAAATTGCGCAATGATACAGGGAGGACATGCAAACTCCACACATAGAGCCACAGCAGAGACTCGAACCCGGGTCCCAGAAGTGTGAGGCAATAGTGCTAATCACTGCACCACTGTACCATCCCCATTTAGTAAAGGTGAAACAACAAATTAATGATGCTTATAGGGAAATGTCACTTAGCTAGTGCTTTTACCTAAAGCTAACACAACTGAATAACAATCTCATAATGAGCTGAGGTTGAAAATTAACTTTTTTGTCTAAGCAGGCAACTGGAAGTTTTTATTCACATTATGTTACTGAAGCACCATGCTTTGCAGAGCAGAAATGTCCCTGGTTTTCACCTTTTATTAGCGCCCTATGCTACCTGCTAGCCTCTATTATGCGCATGTAGATTTTTGCTACATATTAAAGGTCACTTTTTTCGTTTTGGCCTTTACAATACATTATAAATTTATCTGACGCCTTTCAAAAAAGTCGACCTCCTTTGTTGTATCCCGTTACATGTGATGCAGTTATTTTGGTCACTATATTTGTAAAAGTGTGGCGCTCTTTCTGAATGGGATGCGTGGACGTTTAACTCTGCCAGTTCTGAAGGGGAAGAATGGCTGAAGACGATTCATCACTGGCATAAAAGCACCAGTAAAAGACCAATAAACAATGCTTTGAAACCATTTGAAACCAAGTCGTCAGTTTAAACCAACTAAATATAATTCAATTAGCAACAACATTGTTTTGAAATGTTTAGGTAGATTGATCAATATTCAGATTGGCTTTATTGTCATACCAACCATATACAGGCATTTAGTAACATTCCACAGTGTGACATGCAAGCAGCAAGTCATGAGGGGAAGGTTTGCACAGCACTTAAAGGGGACATGACACACAAGATATAGTTAGCATAATTTACTGCATATAGTGTTTCTATATCGGGTTTGCAGCTTGTAGCTCCACCTTAAGTAGACACTTATGCCAACCGGACAGAAATGTTTGAAATGTCGGTATGAATGAAACAATCTACTTTTGCGAAGTCGCTAATTTAAGTTGATGTTCATATCCGCAATCGCTCTCTGGCTGGTAAAAGCAGGTCCATCATGCTTAGAAATTAGCAGATATGTTAGTAGTACTAATACGTTAGCAAGCTCGTGATATCGCCAGTGTGCTAGATGGTGGGGTCACGGACCATGGCTACAAAACAATATAACGTTGGTGAAATTTCTAGTTTGAACCACACATCTTTGATACTACATTACTTACTATGAGACTGGGAAGCTTTAGTTTAAGGTAGCATAAAGTGGCTGCCAGTTAATGTGACCTAATGAAGTAATTCCAAGCCAATCCTCCTCATGACATCACATCCTGTGCTAGAACAAGATAGCTCTACACTTGCTTGAAAAATGTAACTTGAATTACTTAGTATTTCTAATCCAGTTTCACTGGCAATATTAAGGAACTTTTAGCGTGGGAATCCATCTTGTAAATCATGCTAACTACATCTAGTGCAAAAAAAATATTTAAAGTGCAAAACATTTTATATAGAATTTATACATAGTCCAATATGTTTGTATTCATTGAATGCTTATCAAGTAAGGAGTCACAATGCACAGAGCATAACTCAGCTGTACATCTTAGCTGAGATGATAATCTATTCCAATGCATGCATACACCAATACGACGGCTGATTTCAAGTAGCCAGTTAACGTAATCTGATGTATTCAGACCGCAGGACGAAACCTTACTTTGTAGCAAAAATGCCTGTGAACACAGAAAGAATCCACCCCACGTGATGAGCCATAGGTGGGATTCAAGCTTGAGGTGCGGCAGTGTGATGTCACAGCACCCAGTCACCCAAGCAACTGTGTACAATAGACTTTCCACATTCTGATGGGACGATGGCACAGAAACCAGAGGCGGAAAACCTCTGCAACATGCAAAACTGTAAGCTTCCACAAAAAAAAAAACAACTAGGTTTACGTCATGGAAATTAGATTCCCTGGGGAACAACTATTTTCGTATGAAACAGGAACACATGCCATTTTGATTTTTCCTGAAACAGGAACCTACGCAAAAGGTACTTGGAAAGCCTAACTATTTTATAGAGCACCTTCAAGGGCAATTCTAGGATTTTTTAAGGTGGGGGGCATAAGAGGGGCCATAAGTCATACAACGGGGCCAATCTTATCATTAGCCAATGGGATGTTTTGAACAGTGGTGGAATATAACAAAGTATTTGTACTTCGTTACTGTACTTAAGTACATTTTTACGTATCTGTACTTTACTTAAGTAAAAATAATAATGCATACTTTTTATTTTACTCCATTACATTTTGCGGCAATTATCTGTATCAGTGATTGACAGGGGGGGGTGCACTCCGGGGGCCAATCATATGCCACTGATAAACAATGAATTTACCTTCAGGTCCTCTGTTACCTTTCACAGTCAGATATGTTTATAGTTAAAGGTCCGTTTTAAATCCCTGGAGGTTGCAGTATCACTGTACTCCAAAGGTATGAACTGGGTATGAATAAATAATAGAGTTCCAAAACATTCCCAACACCCTTGACAACTCAAAGTACAAGGTCAGATACAAGGGCTGTCCCGTGAAATGCCTGTTACACCCAGGAGAAGGACTGGGGGAGGAGGGCACTGTAATTACTATTGATGTGCAATGTGTTAAATTACATCCACAAATGGAGTAGTCTGATGACAAATTAGGTATGTCTATTAACACATAATGGAAGGACAGCTTAATTGTATATGAAGTAAATTGTCATCTTTACAATTAACAAGTTGCAAAATGTCATTAAGTTGTGAATGGAAATGCCATTGCATAGCATTAGACTGAAGCCCTGGAACATTCTAGAACATTTCATAATTAATAATAAACATGTGTGACATTAATATACAATGGTTATACTGTCGATCAGTTTATTCACTAATAAACTATTAGTAAATAAACTATTAAACTATTAACTGCAAGTTTGTAAATTTCTCTTGTATCCTTATTAAATAGATATAGATAATTGCTGTAACAGTGACATACAGGAATTATCAATTAAAATGTCAGTATCTGTTTTCTAAGCTGTTTAAAACCACAATCATGATGTAAACAGGATGTCCTATGAAATATTTGCCCATTATTTAATTTTCAAGGCTTATTTCTGGCATCTGCAAAGTGTAACTGTGTCAATCTCGGGTCACTTCAGTAACCCAATAAATCTCAATCACTGAATAAAAATATGGCTTTTATTTCACAAATTCATTAATGCAATTCATCAGGATAATGGGATCCTGTAAGTAAGCGTCCATTTGGATAACTTTTGTCATAACATTAGTAAAATGACTGACATTCACAATGTCCTCTGTGATATTTATAAGTCAGTCTCTGTCGTCAAATATATTTATCAATTAGTTTCCGCCATGATGTATTTCTCAATTATGCACAGTCACATGCCCTCTAGCTTCGAATTATTAAGGGCCTTGCTGAAGAGGTGGCTTCTATGCCGAGCACGGGATTCAAACCAGCAACCTTTCATATTGTGAATGGCAGAAAACTTTAACTGCAAACAGGAATGGGGTGATTTCGTAGGGAAGGCTGAGATTACAGTCTGTATACTTCAGACCGTGCTGTACACCGCCCTTCCCCTCTGGGCCCTGTCCGTCATCTCAAAGGGCACGTCTCCGAAAAGGATCTCCCTGTTCCCAAACCGCGTCATCCAATGTCAGGTGGCTTTGGCACCCTGCTGCACATGCGATAGGGAAAGCCTGGATTCACCGAGACAGCTTCCCCTGGGAAGGTTGGATTTTAAAGAGCTTCATGTTCTTCGATCAAATAGCAACTGCCTGGGCGTTAAATCTCATCTGCCGCCAAAAAAGAAAAGGAGCAAGAAACAGAGAGAGTCTGGTTTTAGTGCAGATGATGGATAATTAGTTTACTAGGATGAAAGACAATACCTATTCCCTGTGTACGTTTTCCTTACATGCTGAGATGGAGCCATCAACTCACTCGGAAACTGTCTGCCTTATTGGTTCGTTAATTTGTTGCTTCCTTTCCAAGTCGTTGTCGAAGTCTGGATGACAGCATCTTCGGGAAAGACAGACAGCAAAGTCGTCGCAAATATCGAACAGAACTTTGGCTACCTGATGTTTAAAGTTTGAAGTTTTATTGTCACTGTGAGGAGCACAGGGAAATTGCTGTGCCACAGTTCCTGAGGGGGACAACCGGACCAGCTACAGCGCAGGTGAAGAAGACAGTCCAGTAAAGGACATCCTCTTAATCAGATTTAAAATAATCAAACATCCCCCTCCAGATTCTCCTCAGTCTCCTCCTGCACACAGCTTTAATCATTTTATTCACCCCCCCATTAAATATTTTGAAATAGTTTGATGGTAAATACATTTTAAGCTTGACCTCCCTTTTACTTCACAAACCGACTGTCTGGAGCATGTCTCCTTTTGAAACAGGCATGAGTTACATATTCAGGTCAGGATGCTTGCCTCTGGACCAGGAGATCATGGGTTTGAGTCCCACCTCTGGCACTACCATCATTGGGTCCCTAAGCAAGACCCTTAACCCCAACTTGCTCCAGGGGGATTTAGAAAAATGGTAGTTGTTCTGAATAAGAGTGTCTGCTAAATGCCGTAAATGTTATGTCCTTAATATTTGGGGGAAGAAAAAAACTACTGATGCCTAACTTTATGGCACAAAATAATATCCATCCATTATTTCCATTTCACCAACCCTTCTCAGGCAACACTCACATGTGCATAATCCAATTAACATATCAAAAAGGACATCAGGGAACAGGTGGGGCAGATTACAGTTAAACGAGTATAAAACTATGGAACCTTGAAACTAGGAACTAGGAGGCGTAACGCAGAGGGCTGAACACAATAGACAAAAACCAGAATCAAACAGGAAACCAGTAGGGCAAACCGAACGGAAGCAAAATTGCTATGGACCCATGGAGCAACAAAAAACAAAAACCAATAATTAAACAAAACAGCTGAGGGTGATTTCAGACCAGCCCTGAACCCACGACCAGCAGGTTCTCCATCTCTGAGCCACACGCTCAGCCTAGTCAACACACTGGGGCCGAAGAATAAGAGACAGGGTGGAGAGCAACTGCTGGCCTAAAGGGGAGCAGGTTCGGATGGTATGGACAATTTGGTAACTCCAATTAACCTCAGCGTGTTTTTGGACGGTGGGGGAAAACCGGAGTACCTAGGGGCAACTCCACCATGATACAGAGAGAACATACACACATCAAACCCTGATCCCAGAGGTGTACGAGGTGAACTACTGCACCACCATGCCACCACAACATACTCTACATACATGCTCTACTATGGAGGTGGGATGTGGCTGTGATCAGAATGTTTGGCTTTGAATTCCAGGGTCCCTGAGCAAGGCCCTTATCCCCATTTGCTCCTGCCTTCTCAAAAAAATAATATTGCTTTGGATAAAAGCATCAGATAAGTAAATGAAATGTGTACAACAATTATTCTCTGATTAATATATTGGATATATCTGACTACATAATATACCATATATCCCTGAAGTTTGCTAACTTGTGTCGCTGCTCATAGACCGACATTGGGTCTGTATTTTATCATGGTGTTCTGTGACCTTTCAGGGTAGGTAATAGATCACAGTTTTCTTCTGAGTAGATCTGATCACCAGATGTGCCCTTTGCTGAACTAAGTCCCTGCTAAACATAGGACTTATCATCCTAAAGGTGATGTGGCGTGTCCCAGAGCAAGTGGTGATGCCCCGTTGGATATCTTACAGAAGCCTGGTAAGCATCAGAGTAGGATGAGGTCCCATGGAAATGAAAAATAAGATGCTGATTTTAATTTGATGTGTGGATGACATTTAGATTCTGGGTCCTAATGCTCTTCATATGAAGTTCTGGGCATAGAATGGAAATACGTATATTTATTAAAATTCTAAAATCCTTGACATTTATGTCTAGAAAAAAACACTAAAGGACTTGACACTAATCCTGCATTTTAGCATACATATTAACAATATCTAACAATATATAGTATCACATGAAACAATCTCTCAGCATACACATTAACAATACCTGTGATAGTACCATTTGAAACAGATTCTAATGGTTATAGATAATTAGTAAGTTTTTATATTAGCTCAAGGCTAGAAGTCTGTGAAGTTGCAGCTTGCTAAACGTCTCACTTCACGCACAAATTTGGTGTCTCTCAGTCACTCGCCAAAGAGCCTAAACGAATGATTCATGTCGAGGTGATATTTCAGCGCTTGTCCGTCAAGCTCAAAGCTGACATTAAATGACATTAAATTTCTGTTTGACATATTGTATGTCACACTGGTTTGCCCTGGTTTATGTTACCCGAGATCCTTTTTACTTTCAATCTTTTGCAGTGAATTTAGAAATAGAGAAGACCTTCTGGTGTACAGATCATCAGTTTCAGTGCAGTGGTGGAGAGACCGTCCAGTGTACAGATCATCAGTTACAGTGCAGTGGTGGAGAGACCGTCCAGTGTACAGATCATCAGTTACAGTGCAGTGGTGGAGAGAACGCCCAGTGTACAGATCATCAGTTACAGTATGATGGTGATGAAACCTTCTGGTTTAGAGATCATCAGTTAGAGTATGACGGTGGAATGACCTTCTGGTGTAGAGATTATCAGTTACAGTATGATGGTGGTATGATAGTGGAGATCTTCTAGTGGTTTGTAGTATTCAGATAGTATATTCAGACATCTTCTCATAACTTAGACCAATGGATTGTTTTTCTTCTTCGGTTCATTAGAAAAGTTTTACCCATCAGTCTTTCCCATCTGAAACCTCCAATGGCTACCTCCCCAAAGCCACCAGAGTACCTAACATTTATCAGATTTTATTTTTAAAAAATGTATCTTTGGTGAAAACGCAACTGTACAATTAACCATTTATCAAAACATTCCTTTTAAATCCAAACACGAAAGTCCTACATTTCTGTACCGGAACATTTACCCATCTTGTCAGGCTATTTGCTTGTCGTTGCAGTTTTTGCATCCAATTTTTTATATTCGATCACCTTTGGGCAAGGAGCTGTGGAATAATATATAGTTCTTTCATGCTGGCTAATTTATGGTCTTATGGTTTTCTTGTGAAAAAGATCCCCCCTCACCGAATCGATTCGCTAAAGAAAAATCAATCTACATAAACACTGTAAAAGGAATGATAATTTTTCTGATGTTAATCCGCATGAAATTGCTAAGGAATGCAGTGGAGGCCCAAGCATCTGCTTACTATTCAGCTCCATTCCTCCCAGGATACAGTCAAGGACTATAGAGACCAGCCTGGCTCCCTCAGGCAGTGATACCTGGTTTCCCGGATAACTCAGACACCATAAAAGGAGACAGAGCAGGTGAGGCAGTGATGTCACCCCAGGACTGCACAAGCTTAGCATCTAGCCTCATAGGTTGACTTATGGTGTTGTGTATCTCAGCGGATTTGGCTCTGTGCCAATGTCTGGAAGTTAGCGGATTTTAATTCCATGACTGGCAGGGTAATAAAATCACTGTTGGGCCCTTGAGCAAGGTTCTTAACCTCAACCAGGAACAGCTCTAGCTATAAGCAGAACAGGCAGTTGCCCGGGGCCCCAAAATTACCTTTTGTTGCGGAGGAATTGAAATGATCATCACTTTTCTTGGTATGGGGGCCTGCCTAGGGCCCATGAAAGGGTAAAGCCAGTCCTGACCCCAACTGCTTTGGATAAAAGCATCTGCTAAATAGATAAATGTAATTTATGAAAGCTGTTGCACCTTCCCTTTGAGTAAAATGCCCAGCTGAAATTACACAGTTCCCTTGAATTTCCGGTAGCTCTGTTGGGTTGAGGTCAACAATAGAAATTAAGGATGTGCATCTCCATCTTCAAGGCGATGCGATACACATCTCAATGCATCGCCAACGATCCGATACATTAAAGCTACATATGAAGCAACTACTATTGCGACGCAGTGTGATTTCACATGACATGTATCGCCAGACAAACCTCCAACACGCACGAGAATTGGCTGAGAGACTTGTGGAGAATTGGCCAATGACAGCAGTGGAGAACTGGAGATGAGAGAGAAAGCTTGAGAAACTATTTCGAGAGCAGAATCAATGTAAACAATAAAATTATTGGGCAAAAATCATTAGTCACATTTCTAAATAATAAAGGCATAGTGCTGCTGTTGATAATTACATGTTAGAGTGACCCTGGCCATGTGCTGCTTCCCACTTAAAAATGCCCGGGGACAGGGCAGGCTCAGGACCCTCCCATCGTGGCACTCTGTGTTGTGTTTTGGTATGTGGGTGATGTGACATGGCACAATGAGGGAGGTGCTGGCCAGGCTCAGGACCCTCCCATCGTGGCACTCTGTATTGTGTTTTGGTATGTGGGTGATGTGACATGGCACAATGAGGGAGGTGCTGGCCAGGCTCAGGACCTTTCCTCATGGCACTCTGTGTTGTGTTTTGGTATGTTGGTGATGTGATCTGGCATGGTGAGGGAGGTGCTGGCCAGGCCCAGGACCCTTCCTCATGGCATTCTGTGTTGTGTTTTGGCATGTAGCTGATGTGACATGGCACATTGAGGGAGGTGCTGGCCAGGCTCAGGACCCTTCCTCATGGCACTATGTGTTGTATTTGGTATGTCAGTGATGTGATCTGGCATGGTGATTGAGGTGTAGGCCAGGCCAGGCCTAGGACCCTCCCATCGTGGAACTCTGTGTTGTGTTTAGGTATGTTTGTGATGTGATCTGGCGTGGTGAGGGAGGTGCTGGCCAGGCTCAGGATTCTCTCATCATGGCACTCTGTGTTGTGTTTAGGTATGTTGGTGATGTGATCTGGCGTGGTATGGGAGGTGCTGGCCAGGCCCAGGACTCTTCCTCATGGCACTCTGTGTTGTGTTTTGGTATGTGGGTGATGTGACATGGCACATTGAGGGAGGTGCTGGATAGGCTCAGGACCGTTCCTCATGGCACTCTGTGTTGTGTTTTGCTATGTCAGTGATGTGATGTGGCATGGTGATTGAGGTGTAGGCCAGGCCAGGCCCAGGACCCTCCCATCGTGGCACTCTGTGTTGTGTTTAGGTATGTTGGCGATGTGACGTAGCATGGTGAGGGAGGTGCTGGCCAGGCTCAGGATTCTCTCATCATGGCATTCTGTGTTGTGTTTTGGTATGTGGGTGATGTCACATGGTGTGCTGCTGGCCCAGGTGAGGCACAGCAGCAGTAACCATAGTGACAGTCTGACTTAAGGCATTCTGACCCAGTGGGGAGTGCAATAGGATGAGAGAGGTGGGTGATGGTGAATACAGTCTGGGGGTGAATATGACTTAAACAACAAAATAAAACTAAAGACTTGTTTGTAGGCCGAAATCCTTCAAAAATGTTTTTTACTTAAAGAAAAAATATCAAAGCAAAAAACAAACAAACTTTGGACCGTATTCAAGGTTCTTCCTCACTTTCCCATAAACATAAGAACAAGTTGGCGATTCTTCCCCCTTCACAAACAGACACAATAGAGAGCTTGCTTTTGTGTACAACAGCTTACAAATGCAAGCAGGCACCCGATAAATGACGTCCTCCAGTGTGTCTGGAAGCATAATGACCCCCAAAAACATTAATAATACCAGATGCTCCCTAAATAAATAATATGAGATTAATAAAACAAAATGATTTAACTCACTATCCTACATTAAAATGGAAATTTACCGATGCAAAGATGGTAAAAAACGATGCATCCGGAGTTAATCTGAAATTGTATCCGGTAAAGACTTTTTTTTAATTGGCGCAGTCACATGTGTGAACTCTTATGTCGGTGCACTGATGCGAATCAGTGAATCGTACCATCCCTAGCAGAAATGCCTGCCGAGCACTCGACTTCTCAGTGATTTTCTGTTTTGTTCTGCTTTCAGAAGCTTGATCCTGAGCCTTGATGTCTCACGACCCTCTCAGACACATCCCTGGTACTTTGATTAGTTCTTTATTTAGCTTTCTAAAACATTATATTCTTCGGAGGTGCTGCATTTCTAAGGCAAGTTCAGTCCTAAGCAGATGCTGTATTCCACACTGTTTCTGCTCACAGCATGTAGATTTACACCTCTGGAGTTTTTCTTCAGCCTTACAGAAGGAATGTTTGGACTGAGTGTACTTGCTGGAGGTTACAGTACCAAGACTCAGTGATGGACTGTTGGCCAGTTGACCCTGGACCCCAGGAGGTTTTTTTTCTCCCTACTTTGGAGTCTTTGGTTCCTCGCCTCTGTTATCATTTTCTGATATCATTTTTCTTTTTTAATTATTCTGTATAAAGGATGTACCAATGTATTACAGCACAGCCATGTAAAGTGCCTTGAATTGTACTATATCGGTTTATGCAGTTGTGAATGATTAACTCAAATTAACACATGTTCAAGGTGTCCCTACGAGACGTATACGGCTACGATAAAACAGCAGCTCACCGTAATCGATACGGGGGAATGGGTCGCTGTTTCGTCGTTTCGTGACTCGCTGCTCTTCCCCATAACAGAACAGCTTCTTTAGATCATTACTGACTGTCATTGTTCCCTATTATTCTCTCTCAAAAGATGAATCCCTGATATTACTGAAAACTGGTACCATCCACTCATTAAGTCAGGACGTTTGAATCAAGTGATAATACTGTTTCTGGGGGCCAACCCAGGTACAAGTCAATATGCCGCAATGCTGTGTCTCAGTGTTTTAACCAATATGAAACAAAAAAGCTAAAGAATTCTCTTTCTAAAGCACAATAAAGACAAAAGGAAGTAGCTGTGTAAACTAGTTAGCCATTTTTACAGTTTTTCATGTTTAGTATTGGGATATAACAGTAGACGAAATTCACAGTTTAGTACATACTTCAGTTTTGGATTCAGGGGTCGGTGTAATTTTGGTACAGTAGTGAACACAGATAGTGAGATTTTTTTTTAATTAAAACTGGCAACATGATTAGGAAAGTTATTTGAACATTGTAAAAAATGAATAAAATCAATCAAACACTACAATGCGGTACCAATGTACTGATAATTCCTCCTGGCAGAAGAGCTACACTTATCACTCTGATTAAATTGAAGAAACTGAACCCCCTCCTCACCAAGCTTTTTCACACCCCCCTCTCTTTTTTTGAACTGGACTTAAAGGAAGTTAGCCCCCTTTTCACCTTTAATGATGCCTTGCTTTGAATAATGTAATATAGCCGAATCCGCCACCATGACTCTCCGTTTGGCCCCGGTAACAGTCTTACGTCATGCTTTACGTCAGAATTAGCAAGCGGATTAGTGCCAGTCATCCCATTAGGTGACGCTGGTGACCTCCTAGTGCGCCCTCTTTTGCAGCGGTGCTGACTTAACAGCTGTCGGCACAGAGTAAAATTGGGGTGGTGAAGTTTCATGGGGAGGTCACGGTGAGTCTGGAGCCTGGCTCTGGATGCAGGGGGACACCTTATGCAGGATGCTAGTCCATCAAAGGGGACAAACTGTGGACAATTTAGGGACAGCTGTTCACCTGAACCTTCTGTGTGTCTCTGCACTGTGGAAAACTTCAGCACAGGCAAACTTCAATGACAGGCTGGAATCGAACCCCCAAACCTGTAAGCGTGAGGCTGAACATGCTACAGTCACAGCTGGTGTATGAAAACGCCGCTTATATACAGATACAGAGAAAATGCAGAGAAACAGAAAGAAAAATTGTTAACACTTTTCTTGAGGGGACAAAAATTCTTAGTTGCAACTCAGTTACTACTGAAATACAAATCATGGAACAAATAATGAATAAATATAGTTACTACGTAAGATGAAAGATGTGTAATGATTTATTAATGATGAACAAACATTAGATCAGTATTTTACCTGTGTTACTCATTATATGTTCCTTCAGTAGTTCACAAAGGTTTACAGAAGTAAGATATAGCAACAAATATAGTACTCGCATAAGATTCATTAACGATGAACAGACATGACATCAGTTTGTAAAAAAAACACGTAATTTGTGGTTAATTAATGCATGAGTAATAGCATAATACAATATTTGTGTCCCATCAAGTAAAATGTTATCGAAAAATTAAATACATTTTTAGAAATTGTCACCCTGGATATTCTGTACAGGGATGTAGGTTTTTCATCAGGCAAAACCTTTAAAATCAGACTAGTGTATTCACAGTATCTCAGCTTTGCTCTTGCTTTCTGGTAGTATTGTGTCCAACAGAATCAGGATAACTGACAGATACATCCCATAATATGTGACACGAAAAACAACAGCCCCTTTTGTTACATTATTCGACAGCAATTGCCTGCTTAGAATAACATGCAATTTCCTCTTAAAAGTTTCCTTGGACCTATTGATAGTCCACAATCTGAGCCTGTTAGGTACCACCACAGTGTTACCACTGCTGTTATCCACTTTGGAAGCTTTAAAGTATAAGTACAGAAGGAATGTGGTCATAAGCAAAAGACCAAAATTGGACAACAGGAAGTCTACAGCTTATATTGAAGATTCTTTCAAGATATTTGTCTTTTTTACATCAATGCATAGGAGTTCATTCTTGCTCCATCCAGTCCACAACATGTAACAGGTAACAGGATTAGACAGCACAAAGCATAACAAAGACACCCACAAAAACAAAGTAGACATATGGCTATGCATTGCAGAGGTATGTATTCATGGGAATAAATGTGAAATACATAAAAGACATGGCTGAAATGTGCAGTATCACCTAGTCCGGTAAAGGGTACTGTACATTTATGAGGTTGGAGTAGTAACACTCTCCATAGAGTTGTTGAATTGTGGAGGGGATAAAAGACGGACTAGGACTGGATGGAATGACTGCTCGGAGAGTCCTGCGAAGGAAGTGTACTGCTTGGAGAGTCACAGGAAGGAAGTGTATTGCTTGGAGGGTCACAGGAAGGAAGTGTACTGCTTGGAATGTCACAGGAAGGAAGTGTACTGCTTGGAGGGTCACAGGAAGGAAGTGTACTGCTTGGAGGGTCACAGGAAGGAAGTGTACTGCTTGGAGTGTCACAGGAAGGAAGTGTACTGCTTGGAGAGTTAAAAGGGAAATCCAAAGACAGAGACACATAAGGCGATCTAGGAGAAATATTTTCTGATTTTGATGAAAACAGGGAAAGGATGCTGTCCTTCTATATTTCTATTGCATTATATGCTAAAACAATTAGATCTTGTGTATTTATTAGGGTTTTTAATCAGGAAACATCCAAAAGTTTTGTTCTTAAAGCATAAATTCAGTACTGTTTGGAAAAGGAATTCTATCTAGTCTTTGTGCCCTGCATGACTAAAGGTTTTAGCATAAAAGGAAAGAACAGCAGAAGGAAGTAGATAAAAGTGATAAACGGGACCTTTGAATATTTAAGAAAAGCATGTGGTCTCAACTCCACTACGAGGTCAGTGTTGAGGTGACCATCAGTGAGCCTGCCTCCGTGGCCTAGAATCGTGCCTTAACAAGACCTGAGCGTGATCAGACAGACCCGAACTAGCTTCTAAAGCCCCAGGATGCAAGCAGGTGGCCAAGGCCGAGCCAGCACCGGTGGAGAGAAGGATGAGTCGTGGACAGCTGTGTTGACCATGACCTCATTGCCGCTGTTGCCGTGACTAATACCTGGAGCACTGGGGATCCTAGGTCTATCTGGCCCAGCCACCCCAGTACCCTGCCCGGCTTGCTACATGCTGCGCCTTTCCCACTGGCAGGGTCTAATGAGGACACGGCCCACCCCTGGCCGCTTGCTGTTTATGAACCCCGGCACCATCCTCTTGACGTCAGCATCAAATCCACAGTCTACCTGGAAAGCTGGGAGCTGGCCGGCTCGGCAGCCATTTTGTTTTCTTAGGGTGCATCTGAGCAAAAGAAGGAATGAACAAAAAATTCACAAAAAAACAAGCAAAAATGTGCCCGGTCCCAGAATGTTAAAAATTCCCTGAGATCATAGTGCAAGTTAATTTACGTGCGTTAGCTGCATCTTAAGCGGTGTTATGAAGCACACAAAACATGTCTCATCTTTTGTACATGAAAAGGATCAACGTATGTAATTCTGTTTCCCAAGACAATCGCTGGGGGTACACTGAATAGTAAAGAAAGCCCATTACAAGGCTCATCGGAATGCCAGATCTCAGTTAAAGCTTTACTTGGGTGTCATAAAATATTTGGTTTTTATTTTCGGAAGTTTAGCCTAATAAATGTTTTTGTTACATTACGTTTTTGGTGCTACGAGTTTGCCCTTAGCCTCATGAGGGCTGACAACATCAGTTTCGCACCTCAGATAAGTAGCACTGCGAGAATCTGCTTGCGTCAACCTGTCTATCGAGCAATAGATGAGGTGGGCCGTTCAACAGTACTCCCTGGGTTTGCATCCTTAGCTCTCAGTTATTGTCCTGTCTCCTGGCAAACTTAAACTATCTTTATTTTGAACTAACTTGTTAAACTCAGCAGAAAACTCTTGAACGAGGTGCCAGCCATTTTGAGCTGCAGTCAAAGAACACCGAATGCTCTGTGTTTTTCTGTTTTTGAAGATTGTTTTCAGCCACTATGAGTTCCAGGATGTCTTGACAAGCAATAAAAAAACCTTTCATTTAAAAAAAAAAAACTGTCTTGGAGAGAGAGAGTGAAAGTGCATAATGTGAATTTAATTTAACAGAGCATAGGGGCAGAGGACAGCGAATGCCCAGAAAGGACCATGCTGCCAAAGCAGCGGGGGAAATGTGATTTTCAGATGGCCTCCTACAGGAGTGACCTTGTCTGTGTGAAATAAATGACCATGATAAGCAACAACAAGCACATAACAAGCCATGACAAGCAACAACGAGCAGCAGCATGTAACAACAAGCAAACGGTGATAAGCAAATGGAAGATAACAAGCAAGTAATAGCAAATAAAGAGAAGGCAAGAAAAGCAAACGGCAGTAAGCAAAAAGTAAAATAACAAGCAAGTAAAAACAAGAAAAAGCAAAAGAAAAAGTAACAATAAGAAAATAATAAATAAGCAAGTAAACACAGATAAAGATAATGCAATAAGCAAATTAAATGTAAGCAACAAAAACAAATAAACAACAAAAAGCAAATAATATGCAGCAAACAAACTGCAATAAGCAAATAACAAGCAGCAACAAGCAAATAACAGGTATAAAATGAAAGGATATGTAACTAAAAGCAAATAAACAAACATCAGTAAACAAATAACAAAAACGAACTGCAAGCAAATAACAAGCAGCAACAAGCGAATAACAGGTAAAAAAATGAAAGGATATGTAACTAAAATCAAACAAACAAACATCAGTAAACGAATAACAAAAATTAACTGCAAGCAAATAACAAGCAGCAACAAGCAAATAACAGGTAAAAAATGAAAGGATATGTAACTAAAAGCAAATAAATAAACATCAGTAAACAAATAACAAAAACGAACTGCAAGCAAATAACAAGCAGCAACAAGCAAATAACAACGACCTAAAAAGCAAAAACCAGGAAATCTGGTGTCGTATTTTTTTTTTGTGTAAAACAGGGGTGTCAAACTCCAGTCCTTGGGGGCCAGAGCCCTGCACATTTTTGGGTTTCCTCTTATTTAACACACCTGATTCAACTCCTTCAAACTCCTTGTGCTAAGTACCACACAGCTCTTGAGCTGAATCATTTGTGGGGGAACAAGGAAAGAACTGAGCTACACAGGGCTCCGGCCCCCCAGGACTGGAGTCTGACACCCCTGGTGTAAAAGGATTAAAGGCAGACACCTGTAATCTTGTGTAATAATTTGTGAGGAGAGTGGGTTCCAGGATCATCATGACACTGAACTGGATGTCCTAGAAAATGAGCGAAAGAAAGAATAATTTTGTTAAATTTTCAATGATGTTGTGACGTTATGGCTCAGCCACATTAAACATTATATAAGCGAGGGCAATCTAATATTCATGACTTGTGTGTGTCAGCAAGTATCTTAACTAATGGTTTGTTTCACAACTGAATCAAAAATAATGGCCATTCTCAAAGCTAGGCTGGACCTTGCCAACACGCCCATATCGGTATTCATGAAGTCGCTCCCTATGTAAATGAGGTCTGCGTCAAATAAAAACAACAATACAAAAGAAATGGTAAAAGAGTGAAGATCTGGCCCTCCGAGTGGCGGCTGGGCTTTTTAGGGGCAGGAATACATCCATAATAAGGGTCTGTGGCAGACTGTCGATGGCCTTCAGTATTACAGCGTTATTAGAAGCGGTCTCGAACAATTTATCCACCCCTCTGTGGGATCTACTTCTATTAAAATCTCATTTTGGCGTGAATGGGACACGTGGACGTGAGCACAGCCACATGGGGGTTATGTGGTCCGTCAGACCTTTTCATTCATTTATCTTGGGTCCCAAATGAGCGCCAAGGACTGAGAGCCACCAGCCCATCAGGTTTAATCAAACACGAACAGATGGAGTACTCCAGTCTGCTCCGCCTGCCCTCTCGGATAATTCACGAAGAAAAATAGATGTACAAAAATGAAGGCCATACTCGGGAGAAGTAGAACAGGTAGCCCAAAACGAGGCGTTGTGTGAGGCTGAACAGGTGTGCTGGCTCCAATGTGCAGGAAAAAGCCATGGACAATTGCTTAGGATTAGCCAGATTGCTAACATGGGGAAAAAAGTGCCTAAACACTGCCCCTGGTGGCATGTGGGAGTGAGAACATAATTAAAATATGTTTTATATATAGTCCTCCAGCTGGTGTTTAAATAAAAATGGTTAACAACCATTAAGCCGAATCCAAGATACACCCATACTAGTCATTGCTTGACCCTGTGAATTTTGATCCGACAAATGTCTCATGCCGCAGCATTTTATGGGTTATAACTATGTTCAAAGTGAATGAATAAATAAATAGCACTTACAACTGTGAGAATGAAAGATCTTGAGGAACACGGAAAAAAAAATAATTCCTTCACCATGAGAGAGGCAGTAGCATTTAACTATGAGAGATCGATTTTAGGAAGCAAGTGAATCGATAAATTGCGCGCCATGGGTGTGGAGCTCTCACGATTATCTGAATGCCGTCACTCAGCTCAGGAACGTACGTTTTCCGGTGTAAACAAAAGCACGCAGGCCCAGCGCCCCCGCCAGGCAGCCATCATGGGCTTCCTACTGCAGGGTAATCCAGGCAGAAGCAATTCCGGCCTTTCCAAGCTGCTTCCTGATGAATCTCGTACGGACCACGGTCTGGTGACCTTTTCCCACTCGGTGCGGGGGGGAAGGTCGATGCACATCGATGTGTTAGGTGTCTGTCCACGAGGGGATCCGCCGGACTCTGAATAATTCACAAACGGCCCCCTGCTACCCCCGACACACAACTTCATCTACCTTCACACGCATTCTCTTCCTGCACTGTGGAGAGCAGTCCGGACCACTTGGGCTACAAAAGCGGGGGGTGTTAGTGTTTATTGACCCACTTCAAACCCCGCCATTTTCCCCAAAATGTGTCCCCCTTTCTCAGTCTGTCTCTCCCTCCCTTCTGCATCTCTGTCCATAACCTTGGCGATCTCAGCCGTAATGGATACAGGTGCATGAAGGGGTGAGGATATTTAGGACAAGGGGGGCGTTTAGTTTTTGGTTGGAAGGTCACATGTAACCGGATCGCACCTCGACTTCGCCCCCCCCCATCATGATGCAGCCCCCCACCACGGATAGCCAGATGCCAAACTTGATAGCTAAGGAGTCCCAGATAAGATGCAATAGAACTTTATTGATCTCCCAAGAGGGAAATTCAAACGCCAGTTCAGCAGTGGAGGCGTCATCACCCCAAAGAACCCTCTGACATGTTCATTTTCCACATCCATCTTGACCTTTCTTTTTCCTTAGCTGTAAACTTCCAGAAAATCAGACACTGACAACATAAATTCTCCTGTCCATGAATGTTCATTCCCGTTTGAGCTGACCCAGGCTTCCAGGAGATATTTTGATTGTGGGGGATCACTTGGCGTCAATCTGTGATGTACAGGTGACCCTTTCCTGAAAGAGTTCACAACACCAGTACTAAATATCCACTTGCCTTGTCACATTGAAACAGAAACTAAACTCTTATACAGAACACAGAACACAGGACCTTAAAAGAGCCTCCCCAGTTGATGCTAAAATCAGCTTAACCTGACTGTACGACAGTGTTTCCCAACTCAGGTCCACGTTTTTGCTTCCTCTCAGCTCCCAGTGCACCTGTACCAGGGATTCGGTGTTCCTGATTGGCTGGGAGCTGGGAGGGAGCAAAAACGTGGACTGCCCGGGGTTCCCTGCTGTAGGACATAGACCAGGGGTGGGCAATCTTATCCGCAATGGGCCGGTGTGTATGCAGGTTTTCGCGGCAACTCTCTAATTAGGTCACTAATTAGAGAACTGATTGGCTGAAGAGTCCTCACACCAGGGTTTGAACAGCTGACCTACAGGTTATCCCAAAAATCTGCATACACACCGTCCCTTTGCGGATAGGATTGCCCACGCCTGACATAGACAGTGGAATAAACATTTTATATTAGTGAACACTGCCCCTAAGGAGGTATATTTTTATTAATGTTAAGTATCGATGAACAACAAATTTGCAAATTTTCAAAGCAAAATTCAGATGATTCCAGTGGATTCTAACCCTAAACCAGGCTGTACCCCAGTCCTGACCCCTGTGCCACCTGGGACAGGCTGTAGACTCACTGTGACCCTCTTCTCTTGGATCTTATCTAAATTGTTCCCACAAAGTTTGGAGCATGAAATTGTACAGAATGGCCTCAAATGCTGCAGCATTAAGAATTCCTTTCACTGGAACTAAGGGGCCAAGCCCAACCCCTGAAAAACAACCCCGCACCTTAATCCCCCCTCCACCAAACTTTTCACTTGGCACAATGCAGTCAGGCAAGTACCGTTCTGGCAACCGCCAAACCCAGACTCGTCCATCGGATTGCCAGACAGAGAAGCGTGATTCGTCACTCCAGAGAACACGTCTGCACTGCTTAGAGTCCAGTGGCGTCGTGCTTTACACCACTGCATCCGACACTTTGCGTTACACTTGGTGATGTAAGGCTTGGAAGCAGCTGCTCGCCCATTGAAACCCATTCCATGAAGTTCTCTACACGCTGTTCTTCAGCTAATCTGAAGGCCACATGAAGTCTGGAGGTCTGTAGCTATTGACTCTGCAGACAGCTGGCGACTTCTGTTCCCGTTCTGTGATTTTACGTGGCCTACCAATTCATAGCTGAGTTGCTGTTGTTCCCAGTTGCTTCCACTTTGTTATAATACCACTAAAAGCTGACTGTGGAATATTTAGTAGCGAGGAAGTTTCATGAATGGAATTATTGCACAGGTGGCATTCTATCATGGTACCACGCTTGAATGCACTGAGCTCCTGAGAGCGACCCATTCTTTCGCAAATGTCTGAAGAAGCAGTCTGCATGCCTAGGTGCTTGATTTTATACACCTGTGGCTATGGAAGTGATTGGAACACTTGAATTCAATGATTTGGAGGGGTGTCCCAATACTTTTGGCAATATAGTGTATGTGTGGGTGTGTTTGTGTGTATTTGAATACATATTTGGCGTTACTTTCAGCATAAGGAATTCTACCATGTAATAAACCCTTTTTTCCTTCAAAAAAACATTGTATTTATTCAATATGGATAGCAGATAAACTGATAAAACCTACTGAGCAAAATAATTTAGATTATTAAGCATTAGAACTTTAATCCAAAGCAACTGTAAGTTTTGTCTTTCAATAATTTATTTGGCCAAGGCTAAGTGTATGACTCAGGCGTGAAAGAGTAGGATTTACTTTTGATCATAAATCCAATTTCCTAACCCTACACCATCCTGCAATTCGTAATTATTGATAATCCACATGCCCAGACTCTTCATACAAACAACACCAATCAACTCTAGTATCAATTTGTATGGTGACATGTGAATTTCCACACGGTACCGATTTATCAAATTCCGAATGTTCCCCTGCCGCCTTTCTCGCAGACTAGACCTGGAACCCGTTATGTCACACATAGCTCTTAAGCACCTATTTGTCGAGGGAAAAAAATATTAAAGGAGAATCACATTCGGTTTATTTTTATGTAGCACCTGTGCTGTGATTAGTCCAAAGCACTTGACATGGTCAAACAACAGTGGCCACTGACTCAAAAATTCATGGTGACAATTGTCTTAATGGATATTAAGTAAGAGCCATTAGAGGAAAGGAAACAAAACTGTAGTTTTTATTGCAGTTCTGGGTTTAGATAATTAGCTTTATTCACAGCCTGCTTGACAGCTACCTTGTAGTTATGATATCATGTGACATTGTTACCGGCGGTAAAGGCGACATCATTATCGATAAACTTTAAAGACATGCCTCTCCAGTATGCAAATCCTGTCCTTCCAGCTGTACGAGAACGAAACATTTCTAACATTTAAAGTTATCTAAGGCTGGCAGGACACTCCATGCTGTACACGCTGCAAGACTCACACGACGTCAAGCTCGCTCGCTCCACAGGCAACGCGGTAAATGCCTTGTCACTGCAGTGGATGGCTGCATTTCTACACCAGTTTCAAAGTTTCAGCTCGGTAGGAGAGCGTGCCTGATTTTCAAAAACCAATCTGAGATACATATGAAGTTTAAAGCAATACCAAGTTTTTCCATCTCTGTGATGCAGCACCTGTTAATGACCTCTGCAAGAATGAAGGACAAACAATAGCACAAAGGCTCTATCTTATATTGGCTTTCGCAGCAAACATGCCTGTGTTTATTACCACCAAAATATTACCCAGGAATCAAAGGTGTCCTGTGCAAATGAAGGGCACTAATGTCTGGTTATGAACTGGAAAGTATATACAGCATATAGTACTTTGGCAGTCAAAGAAAACATACTATTTAAATGATCTTCCCTTTGGTGCAAAACTGATTTAATATATATCAAATCGTGCCAGCTTAGCTCCTAATTTCTCCTAAAATTACCCCTATGTTTGCAATTTTTGACTTGGCCACTACCCTACCAGTTCGATCAGTACCTCATCGAGTTATTTAACTGATTCAGTTAATTCATTTATTAAGCTGATGGAGAAGCTTAGCAAATACATGGAATGGCTGGGGTGCCCCTGAGGACAGGTTTGGGAACTGAAGCGCTGATCATCTAGCCACCCCAAAAGATATCAGTGACTTTTTGGAGAACAGAAGCAATTCTTGTAATTATTATTGTGTTACTGATCATCTGCAAATATCCTAATATTTTATTGTTCCATTGATATTTTTCAGAGCAAACACTTACTACTCGGATAAACAACTTTAAACATCTTCTTTGACTACCTAAGATTTTTTCACAGTGCTTCGGATTAATGTGACACTTAACATATATCTAATTAGCGGAGTGTATGTACTTGGGTGTTTACACTGGAAATGGGAAAAGGTGAGGGTGATAGCTTAATGATGGTCTTACAAGCGGATACATAGCTTTCTGATAAGATTTGCTTGATAGTAACTCAAAAATAAGATCAAAGAGAATCATCCATCCATCTTCCAGCTGCTTATCAAAAAGTGTGTCACAGTGATTCTGCAGCCTATCCCAGGCAGGACAGGGCTGGTTTAGGGTTAGAATCCTCTAGAATCATCTAAATGTTATTTTGAAAATTTGCTTCTGTAGCAGCAGTCGATCTGTGTGTTTTAGCTGGCAGCTAATCGCTTGACGCTTGCAAGTCGTCGAGTCATTGAGTTTGAACAAAACCAGTTCTAACAATATAAAATGTCAAAACAACATAACCAGGAATACCATATGGTTTGGACCATGGGCCTTTGCCTCTGGGAAAAATTTTCTAAAATAAAAAATAAAGTTCCCCTGTCTAGACAATGTTATTTTTCTTCCTATCATGTTCTGGTTCCCCTTTCCAGGACACTGTTAATGTCATCTCATTAGTCGGCTTCTTGAGTTCGTTGAGTCATTGTTTCGATGCCTCTGACATTGCACAGAACTTCCTGTCATTTTAAAGGTAACCCTATAACTATGGTACCTTCGGTGCCACAAAATAAACAAATTTCAAGTAAATTGAATATATTAACATTTGGCAACAACAAACCAGTTCACAGGACACACTATGTACACAAGATGTATCCTGTCTCCCTGTATTCAGTCTAATCAACAACCATAATGTTACACTGCATACATCATTAGAACCACCTACCTTATAAAAAGGTACAAATATTCTACCCAAGATGCATCTGTTGTGCAAACTTATCTGGATCTAGATCGGCTGTTTGGCTACAGCTTTGCTGCAGATGCTCTCTAAAGAGTTTTGACCCCTTTCATAGCATTTGTGCTCTTAAAATTAAGCAAAAGTGCCCAGGGTTGGTAGTGCCAGGCGTGTAGCTTCATCCATCCATCCATCCATTTTCTGTAACTATTTGTCCAGTTCAGGATCATGGAGGATCCAGTATCTATCCAAGAGGCTATGGGCGCAAGGCAGGGAACAACCCAAGATGGGCTGCCAACTCATCAACCCAGGGCACAATCACACTCCATCCACTCACACACCATCCCATCACACTCCATCCACTCACACACTGTCCAATCACACACCATCCAATCACACACCATTCACTCACACATGCACACCTACAGGCAATTTGGCAACTCCAATTAACCTCAACATATTTTTGGACTGTTGGGGGAGAAACGGAGTACCTTTGTCACCCATGCACGTAACTATGTACAGCTGTGGCCAAAAGTTTTGAGAATGACACAAGTACACATGCGCGACAATAGGGAAACGCAACCATTAACATTAACATTAACAACAATACAAGGGTTAAGGGCTGTTAATAAAGAGCGTGATTTCCCCGGCAAGCAAGTCTCCATGTCTCTCTCTGCCCTCGCGATGCCTTGGTCTGCCCGTCGCCACACTGTATTGTGTTGTTCTTTAAAGTTTTTACTATAAAAAATAGAAAATTAATTAACAAAAATTATTATTTGGTAGGCTTGTGAACGAATTAATCGAATTTCAATGGTTTCTTATGGAGAAAATTCCCTTGGTTTGTGTACTAATTGGTTCACGACCACTTTCCCAGAACGGATTGTGTTCGCGAACCGCAGGCACCACTGTATTGGTTTTCACAAAGTTTGCTGCTTCAGTGTTTGTAGATCTTTTTGTCAGATGTTTCTATGGTATACTGAAGTATAATTACAAGCATTTCATAAGTGTCAAAGGCTTT
>JABJVO010000091.1:491546-514867 GCA_026770805.1 Boulengeromyrus knoepffleri
TTTATGCTCAACTGGTTGGTTGAAATGAAATCCTGGTTTGGATTTTTACTTTCTGGACCTGAAATGTCCACCTCTGTTGAGGAGTATGTGCTTTTATCTGCACATGACCCTATATGATGACACCTTTTCCTAAGCATTCCTTGCTAATAATGTCTTAATCTCTATTAGCAAGTTCACCAGTTTACTAAATCTCCTACTAAGTGTGTCCCAAACATCTTCCCTCCCCCAAAGTAGAGAAAAGATCTTCTAGCCTTGGTAACCAAAATAATGGAAGAATGGGCCAGAATAATGCAAGACCTGAAGCCTATTGTGAGCCTAATTGTTTAATTAACTCTAGAAGTATGTTTGTGGTTATTATTAATATAACTTGTATAATTGTCTAATAAAATTATTTGTTTTGTATTTTTACATTGACCTATATTTCACTGAAACAGTTCAGGAATCTCGCATGTTTACTTATAGATGCATTTATCTATAATTATTATTTTTATTCATTTTTTTATCTTATTTGTGGGGCAGTGCAGTGGTTAGCACTGTTGCCTCACATCCCTGGGCCCAGGGTTCGAGTCGCTGCCAGGGTTCTGTGTGTGTGGAGCTTGCAAGTCCTCCCTGTGTCATCGTGAGGTGTCCTGCAGGTACTCTGGTATCCTGCCATAGTCCAAAAACATGCTGAGACTAATCAGAGTTACCAAATTCTCCGTCGGTGTGCATGTGTCAGTCACTGGTGTGTGATTGTGCCCTGCGATGGGTTGGCGCCCCATCCTGGGTTGTTCTCTGTCTTGTGCCTGTAGCCTCCAAGATAGGCTCCGAAAACCCTGGTGACCTTGAATAAGATAAGTGGTGACAGAAAATGGATGGATGGATAGATAGATATCTTATTTGTTGAGATCATGAATGAAAAAAAAAGACCTTGTTTTATGCAAAAGAAATATTTGCCCATGTACCCGCTAGAATATATACTGGGGAAAAAAATTCACAGACCAATAGTTGCTGGTGAAGTTTAATTTCACACAATGGCAAACTGTTGCCTAGTTTCCATGGAAACTAGTTATTGCTTACCAGGGAAATAAATGTGCCTCCAAGGGCATGGAGAGCCTCAGTCAGTCCCCTTTATCCTGAATAAAGACCTATACAGTGTGACATCAGCGTGATGAAAAAAGTTGACTGCAAGCACCTTCTTATTTGAGGAATTATTATGTTAATGGAGGACAATGCCAATGACTAGCAGGAGAATTCCGGGCTAACCGGGCACAGTCACGGGTCTGCCTTGGTGACTGTCTAAGTGTGATTACTCAGCGCTTCAAAATGTTATGTGAGAATGGAACAGAGCGTCCCCTTGGCAAGGGTTCGATCAAAGTTTCCGGAAATGACCAGAAAGCAAGAGAGCAGTAGACGGGAACATTTCTCGTATATAGAGGTTCCTATATAAAACAGAGTGATGCATAGCTGTACTCTAGGTCAGGGGCATATTCAAGGGTGGGGCCATAGCAGTGCTGACCCCGGCTGAAAGCTGATTGGCCACAGGAGTGCCCCTCCCCTGTCAATTACTCATTCAAAACATTTCATATCATTGGCTAATTCATGCCCCCTCTTATGCTGCCCACCTTAAAGAATCCTAGAATTGCTCCTGGTCTATTCAGTATATGTCATAGAGACACAGAAGATGATTAGAGTAGATTACCTGATACTAGATCAAGCAAAGCCCCATAATGCACCTTGAATTGAAACCAAAACATGCCTATGCCATTCCCAAAGAACAGACAGTCCTGATCAAATTAACAATACAACAAGTCGGCTTAAACAGTACCCCTCAGGAGAAAGGGCCTATCATGTGAAATAAACAGCCTCTTTAATGACTTTGCAGTGACTGACAGCATGTTAAAATGAATTTCATGGATATGCATTTTTAATAACTGAATGGTGATCACACACATTATCTTCCAGTCCTGTAATTTTTTGCAATAACTTGATTTTTTTTCAGAGAGAGGTCCCCATGGCTAATATCTATAGTTTGTATTTTTTCCTATCAAAGACACGAAAGAGTAACACATGTGGGATAGTTCAGGATTTGATATTTAGGATAGATTTCCAAATCGCACAGACATTATCGGCTCAGTGGTAGCCGAGATTTTAAAACGTTATATTGAAACAGAAACAAAAATGGACTTGATTAAGTCTAGACGCGAGTAAAGACCCCAGGCAACTGGGCTGAATTCACTGCTCTCATGAGAGCTGAATCAATTATTGCTGTCATCTATTTTATTGAAGGGCAAAAACTGTCCGCCTACTGTTAAATCCATCCCATAATGTCCACCCATCACTTTTCTCTGGCTTTGTTTATCGATATCCTATTGATCAGATCTGAGGCTGCTGTAGGCAAAAATAATCACTGCCTATGGCTAGGGTAATACTTATTTTGGTTATCCTAGTGCTTATGTGTGTGGTATTTTTGATACTCATTCATTCTGGTTAATGTGCAACTAGTAATGACTAATAATAATTAAGGTACTGTGATCATATTTCTAGTCGTCTGGACGTGGTAGTATACCACAAATTTCCAACAAACACCCACAATTTTCTCTGTGCATCTTACTAGAACCTAAAACTACTTTTTCATACTGACAAGTGCTGGATGAGAAATGTGCCCCCCCCCCCCAAAAAAAAAAGCAAAATGGAAGAGTCTGGAAAAGCAAAAGGACAGCCCCTTTCTCCAGCTTCATTCACACGGCACGTTCATTTCTCAGTCACGGGGGAACCAGTTCATTGCCATGAGCACATATTATTAATGTAAAACAGGAAGTGAGGGTCCTATTTTTCAACTAAAGGAAGCTTCAGCTCAATAAAGCCTTGGTAGAACAGGGGAAAGCCGGCACAAAATCCAAGTAAAAGCCTAGTAAATACATAATCTCCGAAAGGAACAACATTTGGGTGTGATGCATGTTTCAAAGTGCTCTACAAAGGGCAGGTTCTGACAAATCCAGTAGCAAACTAAGTTTATAAGCCACCAAAGAGAAGATCCTTTCTGTGAGGCAGGGCTTGTTGGATGAATGGAATAATGGCACAGTTCAGCAACCATACTGGGCTGGATCTGTGGGAACAATTGTCATCCTATTACATGACATAGGCAGCCACCTATGCCCCCCCCCCCTTGATAAAGGCACTGAGTGCACCCAGCAGGCCCCAGGGTTCTGGTTGTGTGGCACTAGCTCAGTGTTTTGGTGGGATTCCTCCATCATTTACCCCTTTCGAACATTCCACTGTGACGGCCTTGCATTTGCATGACAAACACGCTAGAATCCGACAGCTGTCCGGTTCTTAATTCAGAAATTTATGGAATGAAGTAACAAGACAGAAGTATAAGAATGAAATAAATGAGCATTATTCTCCAGATGTGAGGTTCTTCAGGGTTGACTGGGCTCTGGTGTTCTCTCACATTTGACTATGAAGTGCACTCAGCAAGCCGCTGACTCGGTGACAGGCATTTCCTGCAGTGTAAAAAGCTCATTTTAAGCTCCCAGAACGACATAAAATAATAACGAATAAATCACACAGCAGTAACAACGACAAAAAGGAGAATTTACTAAAAGGAAGAGCCTTGAACTACCTTTGATTTGTATCCAGACCAGGAAATGGTTCTAAAATGGACTTTAATGCATGTATTTATTAAAGTAATGATTTTAATTTATACTGCAGGTGTTTGACCTTCTCACCCCTCAGTGAGATTAATGAAATCTAACTGGCCAATTAGTGCTTTGAGTTAATTTTTAATTGGTTGTTTATCGCATCACATGATGTAACGTCTGGGAGATTTCAGCCTGTCGCCGTGTTGCTGTGGCAGTGCGTTAGTCCACAGGGCTCATATTCCTGATGTTTATCTGGACGAGTCTCTTATTGGATACGTGTAGTCGGATACTCCGACGTAGGTAAAATTACGAGTTCTTCTGGGGGGTACAATCGCAGTGGCATGTCATCCCATCTCTGAAGGCAAGATGAGAGTATAACGAAGTGAATCACTTCACACATTGATCAGTCAAACCACAAAATTGATTCGACACTTACAGTCAAGGTGACTTAGAATTACATTATCTGACTGTGTATCTTAGTGGGGAATCTTTGTTTAAATGCTTCCGTTAAGAACTCAATATCAAGACCTCCAAAATCTGGAACCGTAAAAATATACTGTAATTAAATGAATTGCAATTAATAGGAAGAATCTGGCAGGTTGCTCGAATATGGCTTTTAACTATGCAAAACTGTCATCTGCATATTAGATCTTGTAAACAATAGACTGTTTTATAGTCCATGACACATACATTCTCTCTAGATACAATACTAGTTAGACGTTTCACTAAAACCTGCTCTAAACTATTATAGTATCTCCTTCAAATTGCACACGTCTGTTAACGGGGGTGTAAGTCAGTCTTAAGGACTAATTAGAGAATATCTGAAATGCTGCGTCAATGTAAGGCACCGAGTCGGTGAGTGTCTGAACTCTGCAGCTGAGTTTCCCACTGTCAAGCATGCATGAGCTTTCATTTCTGAGCACTGACATTAAAATCTGTGATAAAAACCTATTTTCCAGCAAGAATAGTCAAACATCGCCATGTCATCCTTTCCTCTCCCCATTCTCTTCCCTTCTCTCTTCCCTGTTCCTTTCTTTGGTTGTATTTGTTTTGTTCTCCATCCGTGATTACATCATGAACTGCTAGCTAGTATCTAGCTAAAACGTACGTAACATCAGGCTGATGAGCCTATGCACTTCTCTTCATATTCCTGGAGAGCGGCATTTGTGCATGTTTTTCCCCATTGTTTCTGGTCGGTGGGTGGTTCAGCGGGATAGAACACTCAGATTAGAAAGTTGTGGGTTCAGATTCTGTGTTCTGCAGAGTTTCACTGTTGGGTGCTTGAGTAATGCTCATTACCCCCACTTGCTCCAGGGACTGGGTGACCCAGCTTTCTCAATTGTACGTCACTTTGGACAAAAGGTCTATTAAAGAAATATTTGTAAATTTCAGAGTGTGTTTTACATTTCTTGAAGGTAAAAGGGAGGATCCAGCCCCACCCCAATGGATGGATGGATGGATAGATGAATGGATGGATGGAACTTAAAAAAAAAAAAACATGAGAGTGATGCTATCAATTTTACCCTCCATCTCCAAAAGTGGGAGAAGAGCTCAACCTTATCCCAGGCAGGAGAGACCACAGGAGGAGGATACCCTGGATGGGACGCCAGTGCATCGCAGGGCACATACCCATGAGTGCCATGAGTAACTCAGAGACACCAGTTAGCCTAGCTGCATGTCAGCGGAGTAAGTGAGGAAACCCACACAACTAGTGGAGAACATGCAAAGGCCACATGTACAGAGCGGAGGCGGCGTTCAGATGCCCAGCCCTGCCGATGCGAAGTGACAATGCTGCCCACTGCGATGCTCTCAAGCTGGAAAAAAGAAATGAAAGACAAACTGCTCGCCGTTTTTATCTGCGCTGATTTCCATCGCAGTTCTGTTCTTAAATACTCATTATCCCTGCTGTTTCAGAGCCTAAACCGCAATTACTGCACGCTTCATTTAAAATGAACGAGACGATTCCGGAACGGCTGAGTTATGCTGGTAAATTGGGAGCATTACAGCACACTCAGGTAGATCCTCCCTCCCCCAACAAAAATGTTGGCAAACATTTTTTATCTTGATAAATTTCAGTAAACCAGTACTAGGCCCATAGCAGTGAGGACGGAGTTAAATGTACTGAACGGGTAGTCAGTGCCATGTTCATTTTAGGTTAAGGGCACCAGATGGGTATATAAATGAGTGTACCCAGGTGCCCTGCTGGAGGACTTGGGGAGTGTAAATTAGTCTAGCTTGATATGGTATCATTTAGATTCCTGTATGAATTTCTACACATAGGACTAGGAAACATCGTTCCTCACGAATATTGTAAAATAAAACCATATTGTTCGTTGTATAAGATCAGTAATATATTCCTAAAAGTATTTAAATTCTTAGTGAAGCATCTTTGTTCACCCTGGTTGTGAAACAAAGAAACAAACACGTTGCAGTTTCCTTCAGGATTAATGGAGTTTGTTCGCTATCTATCTATCTATCTATCTATCTATCTATCTATCCACCTATTTATCTATCTATCTATCTATCTATATAATGCTGTTGCTTCATTAATAATATTAAGATGAAATGATCACACTGTATTGATCCCTGTGGGTAAGTTCTGTTTTCGCCTGCCCCATCTTGCTCTCCGTGACACACAGACACATACTAGGTGACAGTGAGCTTGGCAGCAAAGGGCAGCCACCTGCAGTGGTGCCCACAGAGCTGGGAGTTAAGGGCCTTGCTCAAGGGCCAACAGACATGACTGTTCTGCAGAGGCTGGGCTCAAACCGGCGACATTCTGATCACAAACACACGCTGCCCCATTAATCAATGATAAATGGTGTAACAATAGCACCATACACTACCTGGTTACATAAATCTTCAGTTTTCTTACTCAGTTGGTAGTCAGGATGCAAATTCCAACAGCATCTTGGCAAATATGATTGTTATAATTGTAACTGAGTTCAGAACCTTCAAAGTCAGCAAAGTAATGATCCACATATTACGTTCAAGTTAGGCGTTCATGTTGCACTCAGCTGTACTTTACAAAGTGTCAAGCAATGTGATAAAATGATTTGTTCTGATTTGATGCACACCCAGATTTGTGGATGAACTGGGTAATAATCAGATATTAAGGACATCTGGATTCATCAAAGGTTACCAGAAAACATCCAAAACATCTCTTATGAATGTTCGCGAGTGATCACCTGGAATTATCTGTCAAGAAGCTGTGAGGTTCTACCCCAGTAAGGATGTCATGTGACCTGGGGATAGGGGGTAGGAATGACACCTTTATTTGGGTTAATGGTAGGGGGGGGGGGTAAATGGATGAAAACAAAAGGATAACCAGCTAGAAAACACAGGGGAAGGGTGTTAAGATCCAGCTTAGCCAGACACGAGTGGGGTTGGGCCAGCAAGTGGAACCCGAGTATTTTTTAACCTGTTTCACTCACCTAAGTTCACCCCACAGTAGGAGGTCAACCCATCCTACACAAGTCACAATGTGCCTCATGGGGTCTACGTGGCACTCCTGTTTCTAAGTGTTCCAGCCTCCTTTCACTTCTGCATTGTTCTGCTAGCATTTTGAGGAGCTAAACGTCCTTATGGAAACTGAGTGGAGGAGTATACAGCAGTAATATGTAATCCCAGGGTGGTGAGTGTTCTAGGCAGGATTCTTCTGCTACCAGGTCTCTGATATATGAACCAGCCCCTAATCTGAGCCAACAGATATTAGCCTAGCCATAGCTACATAGGAAAACAGAGTGAAAAGAAACATCAAGAGTAACAGCTTTTAGCATCCAACAGGATCTCCTGATAGAAAAGTAAGCAATCGCCTGAAGACCACCTGTGACTGAGAAACATGTTCCCTGTGTGCTTCTTGTGGTGACCTAGTGAACTTTAAACATTAAACCGCTTTCAGTTTAGACCAGGACTATGCGTTTCCATAGTTACCTCCTTTCGGATATTTACAACAACACCAACACATAAATCTCATTATACACCGCCTTTTCCATTTATCCTCCTTTTTCCAACTGCTAAATTTGAGAAAGGCTTCTTGATATTTAATTTTACCGAGAGATTAATTTCGGCCTTTTGATCCTCTCTTCTGTTTTGTGATTGGTGCTTAAATCAAAATACTAGGAGAATATTTATAAATCTATAAATCACCTTCACTGCATATTTGTGCCCTGTGGTAGGATGTTGGTGATATTTTAATATTTCATACTAATTGCCCAATGCTGTGAAATGCATCAACTGTAAAAGTTACTTCCAGCCAATGGTGCAACATTTCAAAAAGGGAAAAATCCATCCCTCCATCTTCCAATCTGTGGTCAGTGCTGGTCAGACTACAGGCAGTAACTGGTAACAGGTAACAGGAATAGAAAGTACAAAACAAAGACACTCATGAAACATCTAACTAAGAAACATATAACTAAGAAATGCAGAGAATAAATATTAAAAAGAAGAAATGGCTGAACCAGAAAATATGGCTAAAATAGAACTATATGGAATAAATATTAAAAAGTCAAAGAAATGGCTTGCAGTTTTATCTGACGATGCCGTCATCTCAACCCTCTGAGGGAACTGCCGTTTCTCTCCGGGGGGTTCCACAGAGACGTCCACTCATCTGACGATGCTGATCCAAATCGAGGCCTCCAAAGACGGCAGTTAGCAGAACAGAGAAGCAGGAAGACGGGATTTGTGTTTATGTATCACGTACAGTGGTGGGGAAATGTACTCAAAGAACACAGCTCTCTGCAGGGGAGATTCTACTATTTCACTCTTGGGGGGTGGGGGGGGGGTTGGTGGTTCAGCCCTGAAGAAAAATGGTATAAATTTGCTAAATGGAATTAGAATAATAATTTTATAGGGGGGCTGAGACAAAAAATAGGTTTCCCTACATAGCGTCTAGAACTGCCTTTAGTTCCCAGTTTGGGCCAATGGGAAATAGTGATGCAGAACCCCTAAGAACTGAATCTTAATATCAAATGATAATTTCAAAATAATACTAATTTGCGCATTCAGGGTGTCATAATGTTGCTTTAAAAGGATCGGGCATGCAGTAATGGGTTATGCAGTACCAGGTTGGACAGGCTTGATGAAGTCCCAAGAGGGGTCTGTTGTAGCCCTGAGCAATGTGCTTAACCATAATTGGTTCGGTAAATTGCCTGCATGAATGGGAAGAGCAGCCAGCTATTTAAGTCTCTGGATGAAAGCACCTGCTCAGCAACATCCTGGAGATACTAAGGATAGTGTCAAACGGGCCTCCTGGACACCATCCCGCTGCCGATCCTACTGGGGTTTTTCTGCAGAATTTCTACCGACGAGATAGAAATGCCCCCTGGTGACCTCATGGGGGAGGTCATTCCAGGAAGTCATGTCGGAGCCATATTCGTGGAGTCATCAGCCAGCAAAGAGAGGACCAGGTACAGTTCCACCATGGCTGCAAACTAATCCCAGAACAGTGAGTTGCCCCAGCAGGACTCTTCTGCTAGCAAATGCCTGGAATATAAACCAGGGCAGCTAACAGGCTAACACATGTTAGCCAGGCCATGACTACATGGGATAACAGCAAAATGTGGGTGATCCAAACCGGACTCTTGTGATAGCAAATGCCTCGTATATATAAACCAGCCCCTACCTAGGGACTTTGATGCTGCTGATGCTGGCCACATAATGGCTAAAGCTAACAGGTATTAGCCACGTAGAAGAGCAGACTACAAAGAAATGCCAAGACCACACCGGATCTACTGATAGAAAACCAAGCATTCAAGGGGAACAGACACATACCATCCTGAGTGATGTGCGACATCACTAGTGTGGAAGAATCCAGAGTTGCTGGCTGAGATGAAGAGATAAAGATTAGTTAGAATTGCTCCCTCACTCGTTGCAGTGGTTCTGTAACCAAAAATCTTGGCTCAGCTGGTGTAAAGAAGGTGGGAATTGGAATCCCATGAGTGTCCCCTGTACCAGAGGTCGAAAGTTGTTGCAAGTTTACAGTTATGAAATCCACAGCTTTATGTACTGGGCAGTGGACAGATAGAGGAGAGCTGCTCTGTCACGCCAGTTCTGATATATGAAGTGACACAGCGAATCTCGATTACAGTGACAAATTGAGCTTCAAATGGCACACAGATTCATGGATGGATCAACGGATGGCCATGTCAGCTGTGTGGCGTTGGGTTGAAGTTATATTAACGTCACATCAGACCTAGAACTTTGAAGATTGATGACAGAAAAGTACTGGGGCACGTGGCAGTAAGGACAGAGTTAAATGTGATGAACGGGTAGTCAGCACAGTGTTGGGTCTAGGTTAAGGGCCCCAGACAGGTAAATAAATGAGTGTACCTAGTGGTCATCCAGGAGTCAGAGGGTGTAAATTAATCTTCCTGGGAGCAGGATCACACTGAGTCACTGCCTCTTTACAGCAGGTTTTTGCTTGTTGGCCAGTTACAGCTTTGTTGGATGATGCACCCCCCCACCCCCCCGGGACTCATCCGCCTCGATCCCCCTGCCACCCCTGCTCACCTTCTGCTGCTCCTGACCCCCCTCCCCCCCCCAATGGCCTCTTTGGCCGCAGCATCCCATGCTAACTATGCAGGTCTCCATCGGCGAATCGAGTGAGCGATGAGACCTCCGGTGGGGGGAAAAACAGTCATCAAAGTATCCAGGGTGTCAGGGAGTGGGATTTTGGGTAGCCTTACCCATCTGTCACCTGCAGAGGTGCAAAGAAAAAGATTTAGAAAGAAACAGTACCCCCCCCCCCTCCCTCCCCCCAGGTCACGGTGATGTGAAACTGCAGGGAAGAAGAGCTCATACCTCCTGATGATAATGATGATAATGGGCCCCCCATATCCTGATACTGCTCCTTCGCGTAATAGAGAAAGGGGTGTGATCTGGTGGGCGAGGCAGCAGATAAACACGTGACTAAAAGAGGAGGGGCTTAAACAGAGCTTTGCAGGAGGAGTCTAACAACAGGAGAGTCTGACCTTTGCCTGGAATGCTGTCCTTAACCTGAAACTGAACATTAAGGAGCCATAAAATGCTGCACACTTTTTCCACCATATTGCATTTTTTTTCTTTCTTTCGGTCTTTGTGGATGCATGCATGTATTGCTGTAAGGTTGTGAGATATAGCACTAGGATGTTTCAGCTGCATAGACAATAAAACCATATCTTTGCAGATCAGAAACATAAAGAGAGGCCTTGAGGTTCTGGTACTTGGGAAGGATGTGAACTGTAACCAATAAATTGCTCTGGAATCCCAGAACTATCAATCCAACCAATTGTATTCCTCTCAAATTTAACAATAAGGTTTGCTGAATGAATCCGCTGTCCTTTTGAATGGCACCGAGTTTGGATAACCTCGTTATCTATGAGGATGTCACTGAGCAATCCCAGGCTCGTTTTGGGGCTGGGGGGGGGGTTCCCGTTCAGTCATATCTCATGATTACCACCCGAATGTTGATCGTAATGGAATTTCGACGATCCGCGTGCAATTCATTCCCCCAGCGGATTTAATAACACGGAAAATAATTGGCATCTATTCCGGCCAAAGTTTTTCTTTTGCAGAACCCAAACTGTAGTGGGGGGGGGGGGTGGGTCAGGTTGGGGGGTTTATACAGAAAGAGACAGGAGATAGGAGTGGAAGTATCTGTGTGATACAGCAAAACATGCCAACAGGAAGTGTGAATTAGTCTTGATTACACTTGTATGGCCTCAGCTGTGTCCCGGCCAACAGAGGGCAGCACTGCTAAAATCACCAAACTGATGTCAGGACTGCAAGGTAGTCCATCCCCTGGCCTCCCGGCCTGGCAGATATTGCTTCTTGGAAAAGGAGGGATTAGAGGAGGAAGACGGAGAGTGAACATGTTCAGAACAGCGGGAACTCACTCAGTTCAGAGCGCACGGAGCCTGGCACGCGTGCCGGGGTCCATAGATGGAAAAGGGAAGTGAACACAAGCCAGCTGTTCATCTGTTTGCCCTGTGCAATGTACTCTGTGGCCAGGCAAAGCATATCCATAACACATACATTCTATAGATCTGTTACTGTGTTTAATCAGCCGCCGTCCACGTATCATCCAGTCTGGTACAATTTTGTAATGTTTTTTTGCACTATATTGTTTTGTACTCTGTATTATTGTTATGCACCATCTCTGTTTTACCCTACCTGTATTGTTTTGCACTGTCTTGTATTGTTTTGAGGCATCTGCATTGTTTTGCACTGTCTGTATTGTTTTGAGGCATCTGCATTGTTTTGCACTGTCTGTATTGTTTTGCACTGTCTATTGTTTTGCAGCATCTTGTATTGTTCTGCACCATCTTGTATAGTTTTGCACTGCCGGTCTTGATTTGCACTGAATTGTATTGATTTGCACTGTCTTCTTTTGTTTTGCACAATTTTGTATTGCTTTGCACCGTCTTCGATTGTTTTTCACTGTCTTCTATCGTTTTGCACCGTCTTGTATTGTTTTGCGCTGTCTGTCTTGTTTTGCACTGTTTGTATTTTTCATGCTGCCTGTATTATTTTGCACAGTCTTCAGTCTGTGCGACTAAGCATTCCAGTGCACCTGTTTTACATAGGCAATAAATAACCTTGAATCTTGAAATGCAACTAAATCACAAATAGCTCCTGTAAATAATGTGGTTTTACAATAGTCCATCCACACTATGGGCCACAGGAGACCCCAGTCCACTGAGCTGTGCGATGTTCGACTGTGAGAAGGTGACGGGGTACCTGGAAGAAACCCACATAACTCCCCAGCAGCTGGGGGCATTGAACCCACGACCCCGGAGGCTACATTGGTCCTCATGGAGTCAGCACACCACCCAAGACACACAAATGTCTTCCAAACATAAATAAGACTTGCTTGCCTTTCCTCCTCTGCATTGGCAGGACTTTTAATGACTTTTCCAGTTTAATTACCCTGTGTGTAATGAGGCTTCATCTGGCATGGGTTCAATACATAAGCAAAAACACTGAGCGGCACTCGAATGATAGATGATAAGCAATTCTCGTGTATTAAGTAGAAACAATTAAGGTTTATATTGCCTTTTTGCTGAGGGAAGGAAATTATGCATTCCTGGAAATCAGGAACAGGAAATTAAATCAACAGAGTGTGTGTATTGTGTAAATATTGAGTTCTATAAAGCTCCTTCTGAAATCAATCCTGCATAATACCCACCTATTTCAGTCGGTGCTGGAGGTTTTTTTTAATTTAATTTAATAGAGCTATAGGGTGACATCTAATTCATCATAATTCTTATCATGATTATGTATCACCAGATGGACGACTTAGCAGGAGATGTATAATAATATTCACTCAGGGGGCATTTTATTAGGTACCCCTGCTTGTTAAGGCAAATGGTCTGCTCCTCCAAACAGCCAATCATGTGGCTGAATACATACAGCACACAGACAGGGTCAGGAGATTCAGTTGCTGATTGGTTAGTTTTAGAATGGCTAAGATGCCTGATGCAAGCAATTCTGAACATGTTCTGATTGCTGGTGCCAGATGTGGTGCTTCCAGCACCACAGAAACAGACTGCCATCCTGGGATTTTCACACACTATAATGTCCAGAGTTGACGGAGAATCCAGCCAGGGTCATTTCTGTAGGTGAAAACACCTTGGTAATGAGAGGGGTCAGAGGAGGATGGCCAGATTCATTAAAACTACCATGAAGGTCACAAAAATGCGAAAAACAACAGCTGAGTACAATAATGGCATGTAGAAAGGCTCCTCGGTACACAGATCTGTTCAACCCGTTAATTGGTTCTGGAGAAAAAGGTGTACCTAATAAAGTGGACACTTAGTGTATGTGTCCAGTGCTCAGTAGGACTGATTAAAAGAAACATCTGTTAAGAGAGCTGCTTAAGCGACGTGCTGATTATGGGCCGAATGGCCTCCTCTTGTTTGTAAACTTCTCAAGTTCTTATGTTCAAATGATTGTTGTTATTGTTACTGTTGGGAACCTTCCCTCTTCCCATTTTGTGGTCTGTGAGGATGGTATGCAAAAGAAGAGGTTCATTGTTTTGAGTACATAATTCTCTGTGCACATGACAATAAAGCTTTGAACTGAATTGGAACTGGGATCAGGCATCGGCGTCTGGGTGTGCAGTCTAGGCTGAGACACGAGCTGGAGTGAGTTTTGTGTTCCCAGTAACTTGGGAAAGTGATGGTGTGTTGGGTGGGCACCGGTGTTCAATTGGTGTCAGAGGCATTGGGGGAGGGGCGGTCCCTGGTGGGCAGTTTTTGACACAGCAGCGGTTCCCTCCCGTAGCCATTCCCCTGATCAGGGACAGCTGGATGAACGGGTGTGTCCCCGGCCTCTAAACGTCACTGTCTCCTCATCGCTTTCATGAAACCATCATCCCAGCTTGGTGACGCCGCCGTGTGACCGTCTCTATTTAAGCTACCTTCTGTCACCATGTGTAAGAGGCACCAACCCCATTTAGCTCCGCCCCACTCTAGTGTCCAATCAGGAGAACTGGGGAGTGGCCAGCAAATGGACAGCATCTGAAAAATAGGAAACCCAGGGTGCGTGTCACATGCGGCCCGCCCTTCCGGGGTCACATGGGTGGACCGTGCTGTCCTCTCAGACAGGGATGGAGACGGATTTGTCACAAAACACCAGGTGACTAGGGGAGGGGTGGACAGTGTGAGACCCATGGAGTCTTCATCACGCTGAAATATGCCACACTTGTCTAGGAGGGTGGGGGGGGGCTGTGACATTTCAGCCGAACTGTGGGAGAGCAGGCAGCCAGTTTCTGCAAGTCGGGGACCCTGAGCCGAAGTGACGGATGACAAGGTGTTACTCCATCCTGTCTGGCCATCCACGGGTCACTCCGCTGACTGGGGTGGGGGGTGGGGGGCAGATTTCACCCTTTTTATATTCATTCCCAAGCTGTTTCAGGATAAAAATCTGACCCTGTATTCCTGTTTCTGCTGATATTTGTGGTTTGATGTGACAATAAACAGAATACTGATCGGAATCAGACTCAAAATACTTTTATTTGTCAAGTACATAAAGTACAAGGAATTTGTTTCGGTGCAGGTGGTACATAATTATACAATTAAACATACAAGACAGAAGCACAAAATAAATAAATAGAATAACAGTAAAATTGAGGTAGAAATAGAATTGAGAGTGCAAGAGTGCAAATAATAAATATGTAGATGTAAGAATAAAGGTGAAACAACCACATCTGAATCAGGAAACGTGATCCCGGAGGAAATGGTTTTTGGTACAGACATTTAAGGTACAAAAAGCTTAGGGGTATGTGCGAAATCAGCTGATCTATCACTAACCTAGAATCACTACAAGAAGAGCCTTGAGCTTTATATTCTTTATTTGGAAAAGCATTTCAGATTTTAAGACTCTTTTAAAAAAAAGTCCTAAGTTCTAAAGAATCTTCTACTCTCTGCTGAACAATGAAATTATACAACATCTGTCCATCTTCTATATCTGCTTATCTGGTACAAGGTCAAAGTGACCCTGAAGTCTATCCCAGAATGCATTGGGCACAATGTAGGGGACACCCTGGACAGGTTGCCAGTTAATAATACAAAAGATATGTGCACATAACTTAACCAATATATAAATTATGCACACATTCAGATCATCGAGCATTCACCCTTCTGCATCCCAAAGGACCTGCTGTCTAGCTTATTCTCCATACAGCTCCTTCGTATAATAATGTTTTAATGATTATCCTGGCAGATGTTTCTAATCCAAAGTGATGTACATTTCTCAGCTCCCAAACACCTGGCTCCTCAATCCTGACATTTATGAGTCAGACCCTACATGAAAAATGCAAATTTGACAGTGGGTGGCCTTCAGCTATAGATTTGCTATGGAGCTATTGTTCTGCCCGTGCATTTCCCATAAGCACTCATACAGTGCAGAGATCCCATGAGTCTGGAGCTCACACGCAACTGAAGCTCACACAATATGACCATCCACAGGCCTTTTGACCATGAATGGAAACCAAAGTTGCCAGAGGGAATCCCACACCGACATGGGAAGAAGATGCAAATAGGGGGGAGTTTGTTGCTTCTGTGGCCCCAATTAAAAAGCCCTCCCTCCGTCTTCGTGAAGTTTGCTGTATCCTCATCAGGCGCCGCGTTGTTTGTGCTGAAGAAATTGGCCCGATGAGGCAAATTTCCTGTTAGAGGCTTCCTATCATTGATTTCCTTTCTTTTTGTGGCACCTTTGTGATCACTTCACGGTTGTTTATGAAATTAAAGCTAGTTAACAAGTAGAGTTAGAAGATCACAGATAGCTAATAGTTAGTGGAACACATTGCTTCAGCATCTCCTAAATAAGGATTGTGCTTATGTAACATTTAGTGTAGTGACTGCTTGTGGCCAATAGGGGACTCCCAAATCTCAGGGGCCCCATGCATACGCGTCGTTTGAGTGGTGGTAAACACCGCCGCCGCATGCTAGCTATACACACGGAGAGCCAGCAGGAATAAACGCCCCCAATCCTTGAGGCCACGGTGGTACCCACCATGTCCCCTTCAGCAATCGTGTTCTTCTTCAATAAACAAGACAGAAAGGACCATGCCTGTTGAATATTTCACAGCTGTACACAAAGGAAAATACAAGAGGTCTGTTAGCACAATCCCGGCACCTTCAAAGGACAAAAACCATAGCATGTGTTTTTTTTTCTGGCCCTGTATCTCAGGAAATAATCTGGCCCTGTTTTCACCCTTGTACTAGCATGTCTTCAAATTACCATGTGCACCTTTAATAACTCAGTATTCCAAGCATTCGTAAAGTCTTCTCTGGAGTCACATGACGGTTATATTTTATAACCAGCGAATCAGACAAGATGTTACATTATTTAAACAGTCCTTTATTGGATCCACAGTTTGAAAGTTAACTTTGATTCCCCATCTGGACTCTCTCTCTCAAAGATCTTCAGTGTTTCTGTTCCGTCTCTCTTGCCATAGCAGCCAGCTGGAAATGAGAAGTGCTAACCTAGTGTCCTCAACTGAAAGATAACTTCACTGAAAATGTGCAGACCTTTTTGTTCTCTAAAAGGAGCAAAGACCTTCAAAGGCATCTAAACCTTGACCATGGGGAATGCAATGATCACAATACCGTGTGGAAACCTACAAGACATGGAAAAAAGTCCTCGACTTGTCACTTGGTTGCATTGTGGCCCTAGAGGAACGTTATTTCATGCCACTGAATACCTCTATATGGATGGTATGACAATAAAGCCCATTTGACTAGAAAACACGCTGGTTACTCTGATGTTTCTCCTTTTACATGGTCTGTGCCTTTTTAATAATAACCCAATTCAGATCTAATTGTGTTTACATAGTGAATTTGCCTGATGTAATTACAAAGCAATTTGCATCCATTCTGTCTTATTATGTCACAAAATTGATACGTCAGTCCATAGCCGTTCCTTTAGAGAGGGCTATTTTGGGTCTGCTGATTGCCCGTTGGTGTAGAGGTAGCGCCAGGAAGTTCACATTGTGGATGTTTCTTATTTTAACCTGTTCTCTCTATCCATTCTTTCCAGCTGATCCACTGACATCCCCACAGTGTTTGTGTAGCCGTTTTTGTCTCTGCGTTTATTGAGTTAGCCCAACGTCGTGGATCTGGAGGCTTTTAGATGAGCCTTAAGAGAAAAAACAGTGACCTGCCGATCTGAAACAAATTGTTGACGTGACATTGTTATAATCCCATTTCCACTGACAGGAGGCGTGTGCATTGCGGGGAGGGGGGCTGTTCCAGAATGCTGTACATATTAATTAACTCTCTGGGACAAGAAGTACAGTTTTTCTGCAACTTTGTGGGCAGATTCACGCCTCCGAAGTGAGAAGTATGAGTGAAATAATGATCTCCGAATCAAACACCTCTTCTCTTGTGCTGCACATTGTAACATTAAAACAAACTACTGTTAAATTGCACCCTTATTCACTCAGAACAGCACACTGACCGATGCTGCGAGCAAATCTGAACCTTCTTCTATTAATGCACCTGGAAGTGGCGTAGCTTTGGGCTCAGCAACTCCGCACGTCTGAAAGTACAGCTTGGCTGAAATCGGCGGTCGTTTAGGCAAATGAGGATTTCACCACATCATCGTCTTTGTAAAAGGGCTGCCATTCCCTTACGGATTTTCCTGGGATATCGGGTCACTTGCAATTTTGCAGTCTGTTTTTATATATATAGAATAATTTGTTTTATATACTGATATTATATATTTTTGGCAGTACTTCATGTTTTGAAAAAAGCATAAGTCTAATGTTTTTCCTCATAATTTTGACTAGCTAAAGATTAGACCATTTTAAGGCCTTGTAGTCATTATTGGTCACGTTCTTTAGTGACCGAGAGCTCAGTGGCTAGTTGACTGTCCACGTGATCATTTCCAGATGCTCCCTAGCATGCCTTATTCGGCGAGAGGAGTTTTGATACCGATCACTTGTAGAAAACATTCACACGTGAAGAGGATTAGTGGGGGGCTAGTTATGTGGATGCTTTGGATGAAATCACAGGCGAGGCAAGTAAATAAGTTACGAGCAGGAGAACTTTTGCCATGCATATTGTATTTATGCATAATGGCACCATTTAGGCTCACGCCTGCCATTAACAGTCTCTGAGCACCATTAGCAAGAAGCATGTGGTCACATTCGTTGAATGGAGAGAACGGCGAGGGGAAGATAGAGTTTTCTATGAGGGAAGGGGTTTTTCATTGGGTCAAGGGTCCTGCAATATCCCCCCCCCAAACCTGATTACTCAAGAACACTGAATACAGGATATTGGGATCAGGCTTTTCCCGACATCGTCAGAAGTGATAAGATCCATTAAACGCCGTTGGCAAACTGAGTACTTGGTGGACTTCTACGACTGGGAGATGCAGGAGTGGATATTGAAAGAGTTTTATGGTCATTGGCATCATATTTGTTGAGCCAAAACTATTCAGTTCAATTTTATGGGGGAAAGCGTTTGGATATCAATCTGAGTGAGTCACTGCTGTCAAGTCAAAACAACCTTTATTTCCATATCAAATGGCACTTGTTATTTTCTCGCTAAACTACGCAACCAATCCTACACAAAAGAAAAGTGAAGTACGGAAATGGAGGAGAACACATTCTCCTTTTTGGATTTGTCATGAATCAGCTCACGTCGTCACAGAGGCGCCCTCTCCAGTCGAACCCAGCCCCCCTCTGCTGAGCATCTCGGCCGTCAGCCTCTGCCATGTCTGCACCACCCTGCTGGACCTCTCCTGCACAGCCAGTCTCTTCGATCCTCCACTCTGCCGCCCACCTCTTCCGCTCCTCTGCAAGGTCTCCACCAACCCGCCGTGATTCTCCCGTGCTGCCCTCCGTCCGACGTCTTGCCGATTCTGCGTGCGACGGTCCACAAATACATAAACACTTATCTGTAGGTTTCGTACTTGCAAAAATAAGGCCGTCGCTAGGCTGATGACAGTGCCAGTGTTAGGCTTGTTCTGACCACATAGGGGGGCCCCCCTCATTAGCGCAGGGAAGGCAGCAATTGACTGATCACTGGCGTCGTGCTGGATCACCGTCTGATGGGGCAGTAGGAGCGACGCAAGTCACGCTCAGCCCGCTACAGTCTCCGGCATTACCCAGCATGCCTGCTGCAGGATCCAACCGCGGTTCCTGCCATCTGGCGGGTTCCAGGCTCTGAGGTTTGGAAGGCGGGCTGCTCTCAAAGGAATCCATTGCCAGGAGTGATTCTAGGAGCGCTCTCTTTTTTAAAAGTCTGAGGGACATAAGAGGAGCCAAAATTCATACAGGGGCCAAGCTTGACATTAGCCAATGAGATGTTTTGAATGGGTGATTGACGGGGAAGAGGACCAATCAGCTTTCAGCCAGTGCATCTATGACCCCACACCTTGACCTGCCCCTCTCCTCCGGTGATGAGTGCAATTATGTTCACTTACTGTCAGACTGATTTTAACACTGAACTATCCTGTATGGCATGGAACTTGTATGGCATCGGCTTGTTGTTTTTTCTATCCGCCTAAGTGTTTTTCAGCCCTCTATCGATTTGTTTGCAGTTTGTCCAGGATGCTTTAGTCACTCAGCGCTACTCAGGAGAGGGGGGGGAGCAGGCCGGCTGTGAAAGCGGAACGAGAAAGTGACGGTATTGTGGGGGATCTGAAGCCAGCTGAGCGGATTCTGTGGTGCGATGGTCAGGAGAGGGCGTGGCAGGAGGGGAAGGAAGCGGAGCTCAGTGAATCATTGCGGAACATATGGCTGTGAGTAACTCCTATACCTCGGAGCTGGTGACCATCGTGTCCCTTAAATTTGGATCCTAGTCTGAGGAAAAAGCAAAAAAGTCGTGTTCATTTGCAGTCTTAGGGCCCAGTGTGGAATTTTTCAGCAGAGTGCTATTCTCTCACTGCCTATCCTGATTGGACAGATCCCACAGCATTGAGTTAGACTCCGCCTATGACGAATGGCAGGAAAAAATTTGCTCGTCCTATTGGTCCCCAGGGGCCTGACTGCATAAAGTATGAGCTCCATGGATGGCTCATACATGTTGAATGAAGCACAATTTCATCATACTGTCAGGCGTGACTGATTGGTGAAGCACAAATAGCTCCTGGACACAATATCCACCACCTCCCCCCCCCCGCCCCAAACCTTTGACACCACAAAAGGCAACCGTCTGACAGACAGCTGATGAATAGATTTGCATGTCATTTGCATGATGTTATCTGACTAGCCAAATTGTAGTCGCCGGACTCATTTCTAACATGCAAATAGGGGGTGTAATTCTTCCGCCAACATGGCACAGGCTATCCAATGCTTATTAAGATCTGCCTGAGTCTCATTACCTCCTCCAACCAATCCCCTCTGCAAGTTTCCCCCCGTTCCCAAATCTTAGTATTTCCACACATAATGGGTGCTAAATTCTAAGAAGGACCACCAGTCCTCCGGGCGCCCAAGGGGACAGTCTTGTCACAGCGCCTGACCCAGTAGGCACAACCTTAGCAGTACCGCTGCCCCTGGCACATCCGCTGTGGCGTGTGACGGAGACGTCACGCTAAACTGACAGCTCAAACAGTGGGATCCCGCAGTGACTCACTGGCCCGTCACTCTCCCACCTTCTCTTACTCTCATTCTCTTTTTTCCCCACTTTCTTATTCATAAGATCCTTATCCAGAGTCATAGAATATTTGTGGTACTCAGTCCATAGCTACAAATGAGCTTCATTTTTTAATATTATTACGTAATGATGTCACACATCCGTCTGATAGCCATTAATCCCGGTCAGGGTCGTGGACGTAGTGACCCTTATGAATATGGATATTATTTATGCATGTTAACTTGACAGAATGTGCTTCGCAGTGGGTTTTTACCTCCAGATTAATACCACAGGGTCGGACATGGGAAGCAATACTAAAAGTCACTGTCTGCACTTGCAGACTACGGCCTTGTGTTGGCGCTCTTTTTATCGCCGCAGAATAAATAAAAGTAAATCCAGATGCTTATTTTAACCAACCTTCTGAAAAGTATGGCTCCCCTAACCAGTGCATTTAGGCATGGGTGACGCAGTTTTACAAAAATGACATCCCGTCTGTGAACAGCCTCAAATGCAGAAGGAACACAGTTTCCCATAAATCTCAGGAAACAAAAATACTGCCACGTGTCAGAAATCTGGCCTGGTGGAAAATTTCTGAAACTTAAGTTTATAATAATAATATCATTAATATCATATTGATATTAATGGTATTATCTGATTGGCTTGAGAGTATATTGGCAGGTGATGGCTTGTTAATATTCATAAAGGAAGTGCTACCTGATTGCCCAGTGAAGTGCTTCCTTTATGAATATTAATGCGCTTCCTTCTGCATCCTTCCATCACCATATTCGCTTAACTCCAACTGGGGTTGCTGGAGCCTATCCTGGGAACAATGGGCACAGGCAGGAACCAACCCTGGGCAGTTGCCAACAAACTGCTGGGCACACACACTCACAGGGCCAACTTAGATTTGCCAATTAACCTACTGTGCACACTTTTAGACTGTGGGAGGAAACTCGAGCCACTGGTGGAAACCCACACAAACACAGGGAGGGCAGGTGAACTCCACACCCGGAGACTCCCAGTGGGGGTCGTCTGGACACTGCCGCAGATGCCTACTCCCTTCCCTGTTTAATGGCTTCCATTCTCGTGTGCCCTGCTGCCCCCTAGAAAAGATTATTTACACATCGGTCCCTGGTGGTTTCTGCCTCCCACGTTATTCGATTTCAGTCACAAATACAGAGGGAGGTCTCATTTGCATAATTTATATGCTTTGAAGAAGCAATGGCATGCCAAGTGATTCCCTTGGAAAAGGAGACAAGCCGGCGATCTGTATGGGCATTAACACCGGGCCCCCTTGCAACCCCACCCTACAAAAAAATGATTCAAAGAAGATAAAAACATTGAGCTTGAACATAAAGGGTCAGACAGTTCTTGGAGCAATCGGGGGTCAAGGGCCTTGCTCAGGGACCACACAACAAAGTTATTCTGGGATTCGAACCAACAATAATCTGATCACAAAAGCAGTATCATAACCCACTGAGCCACACATACCGGGTTCTCCAGTAGAGGGTCCCGATGAGCCTGGAACCTATCCCAGGAAGCTCAGCGCAAGGGATGCCCTGGACGGGTTGCCAGCGAGGGCATCTAGCAGGACAGTCACGACTCTTGGTCCAGAAGAAGAGCATTATCCATAACAATGATGTCATGACAGCACAATCCAAAGAACACATGACTGGGTGATGGGCTCCACAGCCTTAGTGTTATGTGCCGCAAGTTTGGGGTACAACACGTATCTCCCTTACGGCACGTACTACTTACAGCAGGTACCCCAAACTTACGGCACATAACACTTAGTAACAAAGATTCCGAGCCTGGAGACTGAGTCCGACCCGGGGCTGTTTATAATTGCTGGTCCTCTCCCCTTTAAAGTCTGGCCTCCATTGAGCCAAAGCTAGTTGCATCCACACCTCTCTAACCACCCCCGCGTGCCATGATAGTGGGCGAGGGGATGAAGGGAAAACGATCCTCAGGACGGCTCCCTGTGGAGAAAGCAGTCGGGAATTAAAGAAGGAACAAAACGGTGACCCGATCAATCGCTTACTCAAACAGGCGATAGAACGGGATTCGCCTCATTTGGTAAATAAAGACTTTGAAGGTGTAGATAAAGGTGATTAACGGCAGATTAATTAATAGGCAGTGATGGAATGGACTCTCATTCAGGGTGCCCCCTACCTAGTGCCCTGCTCTTAGGAGGAAGGGCTCATCGTGACCTTGTACTGAATAAGCAAGAAGATGGATGGATGGATGGATGGATGGTAGCTAGGAACTGCCACTCCACTCCAGAATATGTTTCGCAGATTTTGGTTTTGATATCAGGTTAGAGGTTCAGTGAGATTTCCAGATGCATTCGTCTGCACTTTAGTTTCTCTCCAAACTCTGACATTAGGGAGGGGGGCAGCTTCTGTCAATGCGCAGGCAGCATAGCTGTCAAGTCTCCCGTTTTGGCTGGGAAACTACCGTATTTTACCCCTCTTTCCCACCGTCCTCCCGTATTAGTATTTTCCCGTAAATCTCCCATATTATAATATCATTTTAAAAAATTCCTCTGCCTCTCCAAACTGAACTGTCAGTAGCCTCGCGAGAACTGCCACCTGCAGTCTGCAGGTCATTTACAACATTAACCAGGTCATAAATG
>JABJVO010000091.1:514967-538181 GCA_026770805.1 Boulengeromyrus knoepffleri
ACATGAGAAATTAAAAGAAAATGTGTAATGAAAATAAAATGTAAATGACAGGTGGTTATTTTAGATTTCTTGTACACGTCTTAAAATGTAAGGGATGCTGGAGCTTGGGGTGGCTCGCGGTGGGGGCCGGAAAAGTTCCCTTATTTTCAAATTCAAAACTTGACAGGTATGGCAGGCAGTGATTCTAGGAATTTTTTTAAGGCGGCGGCATAAGAAGGAGGGACCAACCTTATCATTAGCCAATGATATGTTTCGGATTGGTGAGTGACGAGAGGGGGGACTCAGGGGGCCAATCAGCGTTCAGCTGGAGCCAGTGCCCTTGTGGCCCCACCCCTGTATGCATCCCTGTATGCAGGATAAATTGTGATCTTCTGAATGACACAGACAGGCTTGTTTCAGAGGCGTGGATGTGACTGCGCTGATCCGTGACGGATTAGTGGCTGTCGGTCACGCCCACGCATCTGTGGCGCCGTGTTCTACATGCTAACCCCGCACACTTCACCTCTGCCCCCTCTGCAGGCAGGGGAATGTGATGAATTCGATGGGGGGGGGGTCGGTGGTGGGTTTGTGAACTCCTCTTGTAACGGTTCTCCATTCTCACATTCACGTTCACTTCATTTGTCAGCCTCCGAAATGCTAATGAAGACAGCAGACACCAGTAAAAGCTTTATTCCAGTCATAAATTACCATGTTATTACCTCTAAATAGTCAGCTCAATATGTTCCCTTCCTGTTGTTTGGAATAAATATACCTATTCAGAGCCCTTAACAAGCTATCATATTGTAGCTAATCTGTTTAGAGTATTTTAATATTGATGGTGTCTTAATATTGTACTCCTCAAGGCCATTGGCACAACCAAATATTTCTGGCAATATTTTTATTTACGAAATCCAAAAAAATAACCTTGAGACACGCTGTGATGTTTGTCATTGTACTTTGATCTGTCGTGTCAGTAGTTTTGTGTACTGAAAAACCTATTGACATTTTCTAATAATTAACCTTCGCAACTTCACTCTTACTATCCGGGAACAAATCCACCATTCTCCTATATAAGATCAGCACTAAAGCCTGAATATAACAAAAGTCATACAATGACCTGCAGATCCTGTGCTCCTCTGTTCTGGAAACATCTTCAAACATTCATACAAAACATCAGAAGATGCATTTTAGTTGTAGTCAGAATCTTTAGGGTTAAAATCAGAACATTTTAGTTATAGACAGCATCTTCTGGTTATAATTATAGACACTCTAGATACATTCTGGTTATATACTGGGGACCTCTAGTAAGATAGTCTGGAAATAATGAGGACATTTTACTTACACTGCAGAGATGTTGGTTATAGTGAGTCCATTCTGGTAATATTGATTATTTTTGTCCACAGATAACTGATCATTCTGCCTTCATGGCATTTTCATTGAGAGCACACAGCCTGGTTTTCTACATGCTATGGTATAGCAGCACATTTTGAAGCTGTTGACAGGAACATGAAAACTTCTTGATGTATACGTTTCCCCAGGGAAGTATTTCCAAAACGCTGCTCAGTTTATCTGGAATAAACAAGCAGATAACAGCGACTTTCATGCCATTGTGCTAATTTACTGATGCTGCTTGTTTCACTAATTAGCACAAGGGACATCTTATGACCAGGGGATTTATAAGGTGCAGGCAGTTAGTATTTCATGGACTTGATAGTGGGTGATTTGGAAGGGAATCTGCAGTTAGCGTCTCGGAGCATGAAACACGGTGTGCTCTTAGCCTCGATGTTTAGTGACGACAGTCTGGGACTGAGAGACCAGCGATTCATATCTAGTGATTGAATTCCGAGGCTGGGGCACAGAGGCGGAAGGTTTAATGCCGGACACAAGTAGGACTCACAGGGAGGACAGACGAGTGCCAAAAAATGTGAGAATCAGGATCAAAAACAAAAAAGTAACCCCAGAAACAAATTCAAATCATGATCCAGTCCAAGAACCAGAAGTCAAATCAGAAACACAAGTAGCACAGATCTGGCTCCATTTCGCAGAAGGTCCATACCTCACACAAGCCCTTAAATACCCATATATGTACCTCTTTGTATCTTTAGGGTAATTAGGAGTGTTTAATATTCAGGTGAGCGGGTGTATTCTGGGTGGGTGTGGCCAGAGAGCATGTTAAAGGTTGGCAGGTGTCATGCCTACATTAATATCAAATTGTTTCTATGTAATCATTCATTTGAAGACCGGAGCTGTACAAGTTATTGTGGTTTCCTATCATCCTTCATATTCCTCTCAGTTAGTTCATGATGGCAATATTGATACAACTCCGGGGTGGACATTCTGTTGTTCACCTGTCTTCACCCATACTTCATAGCACAAAAATCTTATATTATCCCCCTGGAGGGGGTCTCCATCACTCTGGTGATAAAAATCCCTCCATCAGCTCCAAAAGAACCAAAGACAAGTACTAAAATATGCCACAGTTTGTTTATTAGTTTGTAGATTAGAATATTAATTGTAAATGAAGTAAAAGTATGTTGAGTACACATCATACTGTAAGAAGTATGTTCTTCTTAGGCCAAAACAATTAACTTTTCACCTCAGTCATTAAATGTCTGCAGAACATCATACAGTGTTAGCTGATTACCACTGCAAAACTCCAGGCACAATAATAAGTTTGACGAGGAAACATGGCATTATTTTGGTCTGAGATGAATAACGTTGGCTGCAGTCAACCCACAGATCTCCGCCAGCTTTTTGCAGAACTGAGGATAAAGCCTTCTTGATCCATGACTCATTAAACCTGTCATTCTTCAGAAGATAACAAGCTATTCCTTTCTCAGGATAACAGTATCTTTCATTGCTAACCTTGTGGTGGCTTTTCATAGGATAGTAATTATTGGCAGGGTTTGCCCAGTTACAAGCTTCGGATCGCCTATTATCTCTTGTGTAAGGAACTGCTTCCCTTGCCCTGATCTTAAGGTGGTCCCGAGGCAGCTTTTTAATGTGGCCTTGTGTTCTGGAATCAGCGCTAAAAGTGCTAACAGTCACGAGCATTGACCAGATGCTGTGCACTTGGATTATGAGCCCCTAGAGCCATCCTGCAGTCAGACTGAAGGGATTTAGGTCTCCCAGCCAGCCCCTTTCCAATAGTCCATCCCTGAACTCTCTCTAAAGCAGTATTATCCTTTTGAAGTGGTCAACGGTTGTGCACGATACGTCAGGTTTTCCCAGTGTGCTTCATGATTTCCTGGAACTTTGGACATATTTTAACATTTTGTTTGCCTTCTCCTTTGCAGATTTCCCTGTCACATGACTCAGACGGGGGCACGTCGCTGTAAACATCTCAGATATAGCTGCTGTTGTCTCCATGCCCCTTCTTGTTGTGCCTGAAGTATAAACACCTACTCCCTGGATCATGCTTTTATCTGTCCATCCATCCATCTATTATGAAAAGGCTTCTCCTGGTCAAGGATGTGGTGTCAGCAAGTCAAGCAGATTGGAGTAGATGCATCTTTCCAAGACCACAGACTCCTTTGGAGTATATAATCCCTCAGGCATGTCTTAAGCCTGCCTGGGGGCCTTCGCCCTCAGGGATGTGCCTGAAACAGCTCCCTCTTCAGCCCAACAGGTGGCATCATTGTGAGACTCCCATACCACCTTAGCTGACTGCTTCTCTCATCCAAACTGAATTCAACCTGTAAAGAGTCTCCGCTCCATAACCTCTGTTGGTGTAGAACAATGTTTCTCAACTGAATCCTTGGGAACGCCTAGATAGTCCATATATTTGCTTCCTCCCAGCTCCCAGCCAATCAAGAACACTGAATACCTGGTACAAGCATGTTCGGAGCTGGGATGGGGCAAAAATGTGAACTGTCTGGGGCTACATGAGGACTGGGTTCATAAACACTAATGTAGAAGATTTCTTGGATGTGTTCCAGGTTCACTGTGACCTTGTCCTTGATAAGTGGGTTGACGGATGGATGGATAGATGGACGGATGGATGGATGAGATGCTTAGTAGCTTATTCTCTTCTGAGCACATCTTTGGCAGCATGGCACATCCATTGCTTCTGTGTATTTACATCGAATGTTCATGATAAGTAAAGCTCTTTCCTCTTGCCAGGTGACACTCGTGAGAACTCTAGAATTCCTGGACACGAATACATGGAGATTTAGCATGGATTTCGTTAAATTCTCTGGTTTCGATTCGTAGAGATTTCAAGAGTTTGAGAAAAACTCTCACTCCCACCTTCAGGTGGCCTTAGCTCATATCATTCAGCATGCCAGCCTTTCTTTCTGCCTTTTCTTCTCCGCCTCATTCTTCCTCTTCCCTCTTTCAAGTATAAGTACATCAGCCTCGGTACTTTATTTTGAATCGTTCACCTTGAGGTCAGGGAAGGGAGTGGGTGGTCGTCGATTCGGCGTTAAACCACATTCGTCGAAGCACAGAAACAAATGTGATGAGCCAGGATGGGTCTGTGGTTATTTAGGAAGGTACTGTAGTTTGGGCACTATCCCTTAAAGGTTCCAGCCACAGTAGTCACCATTCACCATTTCCACAGAAATATTGGTGTCTTTCATTTTAACAGAATTGCATAGCAATATAGGGAATAACAAGTAGTAGTGTGTGAGGCCCCTGACGTTTGGGGCCCCCTGTTGGCCACAAATGGTCACTAATCCAGAGAGGATTTGGGCCCCAGAAACAACAGACCTGTCCCTGGGAACAAAGAGCAGTGCAAGTAGACTGGTGAAGCAATATACCCTGTAGCAAGTGGTTATTTAACCAGAAGGGATGAGCCAAGTCCCCAGTGAGGGTTAACTTCTACTGCTGTACATGTTTTTCCTATATAGTCTGATACAGACATTAAAGATGTACAGTCAGTCCTGCTACAACACGACTAATGCGTTCCTGAATAACCTTGCGTTTGCTAAAATCACATACTAAAACACATATATCCAGTGGGAAAAAAATAGGGTTAGGGGACTGTGACTCCAAAACTTAAATTATGCCAAATAAAATCAATTAAATAAGAAAAACAGTAATAGCAGTTGTCAATAGTGCAATCATATACATTTTCAACACGAAATAATAATAATATGGATAAATTATATCATAAATCTCATATGGGTCTTATGAGTCTCATGATAATAAACAAGTAACTTTAGCCAAACTTGCCGAACTCGCTAACTTGTCAATTGCCAAGAGTCAGGAATAGAGAGCCACATCCACCGTGCAGCCGGGCATGCGCGCGGCACAAACGCAGTGGATTATGGCATGCATTGGGGCACTGAAGGCAGCATGGCTACAATCTACAAAAGACAAAGTTAAGTGAATATGATAATTTGCCAAATATTTTCTGAGTTTTAGAATCTAAGATTTTAACCCCTGCAATGCATGGATGTACAAAAAGTTTGATCCTTTTAGATTTGAAAATTGGTTCAGACGATTCACTGGAAAGAAGCAGTTCGAAAGAACAATTCGTTTCACAAATCGGACATGATTGTTCACTTGGATATGTGTTTTTCAATGCAAGTAGTGTTTCTTGCTAAAACGGCATCGCATTGTAGTTTGCATAGTGCTTTTCTTTCAGACTGAAAATCGTGCAAATACAAATGCGATTCCGTATTGTATTGGACATGGGTACTAATATATGAATCTCGTTAAACAGACTCATAGTGTGACATCACGCATTGTAGCAGGACTAACTGTAACTATTTATGTACATGATATCGGATAGCGCTTTGTTCAGAATTATCGATGAGAAATTGGGTTCCTTTCCAATGTTTTAGGGATTGTGTTTAAATCCTCTAAGAAGAAAACTTAGAAGTAATTTAAGATATTCTTTTATCAACAGGCCGATGCAATCAGCCACAGACACATACAGGTTAACCAGTTAAGCTTCTGTGCTTGTGATCAGAAGGTTACCAGTTTTGAATTTCATCCTTGGAAGAATAATTCCATCTCTTTTGTGCCTTGAGCAAGGCCCTTAACCTCTAAAAACTGCTCCTGGACAGCCAGATAATTGGCTGACCCCACACTAAGATCCCAAGCTTCAGTTTCACTCTCACCTCAGTGTATGTATGTGTATTAAAAGCAGAGCATGATGGGAATTGTGAAAACAAACACACACCGATGTATCCGTATTCGTGCAAATGACAAATAAGGCTTCATTGTGTTCAAGTGGTGAACATTGCAAGACAAAGTTAAACCTTGCATAAGGAGTAAGTGATTCTTATTTCTGGACTTACTGGAGTTGCCAGTTAAATTTCTTCCTCTTGCATATATTGGGGCTTAATCCTCTATGTCAGCTTTCCTAAAGCGGGGAAACCGAAGACCCCACCTCTTCAAGAACTTGTTCATGCATTGCTGGCATAACATGGGGGGGGGTTAGGGTTGGCCAGCAATCTGACTTCTCAGAGCCAGTTAACTCATAACTATTGTGGGAGTTTTTATTTTCTGTTCTCTATTTTTATCTGGCTCTTTTGTTCACCGAGTTTGAAAATTGCTTGCTGCTAATTAGCATTGCCTATATGTGATGCTGTTATTAACTTGAACTGTTTTTAATTTACATGTAATTCTGTCCCCAGCCCCTTTCCCAAGTAATTTTGTGGTGAAGGCACATTTAATAGGTCTGTCCCAGGGGCCCCTCCAGGGGCCCTCACTCAAAACACCCTCCAGGTCTCCCTTGGATGTTTTAAAAACTACATAAATAGCCAGTGAGTACTGTAGAGTCAAAAGATCGCAGTTAACTCGCTGAATAGCAGATCACGCTGCTTCAAAAACACGTTGATTTAATATTTAGTGTTTGTGACTGTTTGGGGCCAACAGGGGGCCAACAACTAAACCTCAGGGGCCCTACGCAGGTAGATTGTTTGTGCGGTGGTGAACACTGTCGCTGCATCCGAGACCACCTCAGCTCACCTTCAGGTGGGACTGTTCGAGGCTAATCTTGTTTTCGGAATAAAATGCACGGTATAAAAAGAGCGGACTGAAGCACAGGGCAGAGCAGGTGGGATGCTGGGTTAGGAGGTGATTATAACTTTCAGGGGGGAGTTCTACACCAGCCTCATCTGGACTGAATCAGGATGAACACGGTGATTTGAGTGAAGTGCATGTGGGTAATGACTGCACCAGAATTACATGGAAAAAATCCTCAACTCTGAAATCACACACTGAAAACAGGATATTCTGGAGAAGTAGAGTCTGTCTAGGCTCCAGGAGTCAATATCAATTTAATGACAGACAATTTTAAATTCCAGAGAAACGCTCTTTAAATGCACCTAGATGGCACCTTTCGTAATCATAAGAAACCAGATTTATCTTATTAATCGTATTAAAGACAACTTTATTCACATTTTTATGATGTTTATTAATTGTACTGTTTCCACTTTATTTCATTCTGATGTACTGATAAAGTATGACTTAGAAAATAAAGTTACTGTACCATAAAATGTCATTATGTTGCGGAGACTATTATCTTTGCCGTTAATGTATTCTGCTAATTAACAGGGAAGAGTAACCTATATTTCGACTGCTAATTAACGACATTTCCTCTTGCCATCTTTTGTCACGCTTGCGTCGTTTCCCCAAATTTCCCACGATCCCCTGATCTATCCATCTCCTTTCACAGGCCTGATCTTTTGGTCTCTTCGCACAACTGCTGAGCGGATCGTGCTGTGGAGTGGTCCGTATGCCCCTCCCCTACTTCAAGGTACTGACAAGAGAGCACTATGGGGCAGGGCAGGGACGGTTACGCAGGTATGTGACTCAGGAAAACGAGAACTGGATTGGTTAAGAGGCTCCGCCTATTCAGACAGAGGCCTACCAAGATGGAACATTAATGACTCAAATGAATACTGCCTCTTCCCAGGTTACTTAGGGGTTACTTAACCAATAACATACAAGAAGGAATGCAGTTGTACTACAATATATCATGGATGTGATTGTCTTCGGCAATGACAGCCTGATTCGGTCGTAGGCATGAGGCTGTAGGCCGAATACCGAAGACAATCACGATCTTAGGTCGGCGTTCACGGTTTGACTTTTGGGATTCAGATCGAGTCCTAGGTAATTTATTTTCGAACTGGTTGGTTCGACTTTTAAAAAATTTGAGTTATAATGAGTTAGAAAACTGAGGTACCACTGTATATGTAATGTTTTTTAGATACACCTGTAAGGCGGAGTGATACAGCTGATGTGAAAGACTGGAAAGTCTTTTGTCCGATCAGGTTTCTTATTTGGAACTAACAGCTGTATAAATTCCGATAAACCTAACGTAAGGTGAAAATATTGTAAACTGAAAATGCAATTTTATACAGTACACTGAACCTAACAAACATCATAGCCTAACCTAGCCTACTTGAAACATGCTTAGAACACTTACATTAGCCTACAGGTGGGCAAAATCATTAGCACAAAGCTTATCATAAAGTCAAAATATCATAACATGGAATCGTAACCGGGGGAGCATCTGTATAAGAGAACGTTCCTTCATTTAGCAGACATTTTTATCCAAAGTGATTCAGAAAGTAGGGTCAGACAGTTTGTAATTCAACCAGCCAAGCCAACAGTTTTGGCTGTAGCTGCTCTAGTTAAAGAGCCCCACCTGATCCACACCTTACCCCATTCATGCTAAGACATCAATGGCTTATTCCCGCTGCATTTGCATAAACGGATCCGACGGAAATGACGGGAAATCAGCCAGTGGGGGAAACATACAAACGGCCAGACACGTATTGGTCTACCCCAGGAGACAATGAGGCAGGAAAGGCAATAAACTCATACAATTTTTCTTTAAAACTGCAACTAAGGCTGCCCTGTGATAGAAGTTGGTGGGAAACTCTTTATACTGGAAATGGCTGTTGGTGTTATCTATGGAGGGAGGAAAAAAGGTTTGTGTGAAATCCAGTCTTATATTTCTCTCTATTATCACTGACACTCCTTAATGATTGAGCGTGTTTCCACAACAGCGTTTGAAAGAATGTTTCTGGATTCCGTGCCTCATTGAAACTGTGGGCAGGGCTAACCTTCCATACTCGACGAGCAGCACCCTGTGAGCATAACTTCACCAGCCCAGGGAAATGGCGGATGCATCATTCCGAATGCTGATCACTTCCCCCAGAGCAGTTGAGGAGTCTAACCGGGATCACATTTGCAGATGCTGGTTTCACTCTACACCAAGACATGATGAGACAAGATAAGACAAGATCAATTTTATTGATCCCACAGGTAAATTATTTGACATTTACACTGCAATATAAATATCAAGTCATTTCAATCAACCCTGTGATGAGTTGGTGCCTCATCCTGGGTCATAATCTGCCTTGCACCCATAGCTTTTGGGATAGACTCCGGACCCCTGTGACCTTGAATAGGACAAGCTGGTATGCAAGATGGATGGATGGATGGATGGATGGATATGTATTCATTATTTATTTAACACATCATTTAACTCTGCAATGTTTTTTTTTTTTTTTTTTTTACAAAACAACTAAATGATTTAAACAAGAGAGAGAATTAAGTCTCTGAACGGCCATAGACATGCAAATAGTGGCAGTGTTTACTACCACTCAAACCATGCATTTGCATGGGGCCCCTTTGGTTTCGGGGTCCCCTGTTGGCCACAAACAGTCACTACACTTGGGGCAACCACTTGAAGTGACTTGTTGAGTGGGACCCCAGAAACAGCAAACCCATCCTTGCATGTGATTCCTATCATTGACTATGATCTTTGAGTCTGGCAACCATAATTCGGGGTGATTCCGAAGATGCGCTAAGAAGGCAAATTTCTGCCGTGATGTTGTCTAGAGGGCTCTGGTCCAGCTCTGTGATGTAGAGTGGGTCACGGGATTCCCTGGAGGGGCTGAAGGATTGTTCAAAAAGTCAACCTTAAAAATAACTGCCTTCCTTCCTATTTACAATAATAATAAAAAAAAGTTATGTGATTGGTTGGCAATAGCCCAGCCTAGAGGTAGGCCAAGCTCATGATTGGGTGGGCCACCCTGCTCCCCCAGTGGATGCTTATTAATAGTATTAATCACAAATCAATGCTGACAATCCTAGTATTAACTTTAACAGGTCCCTAACCAAAAATATAGCAGCATAAGCTGCATACACATCTTATTGACATAGTAGACTTTAGCACACTTAAATTTAGTTAAATGTCAATTCAAAATATATCACATTCAAGCAGGACCCTTTAAGTCGTACCATTCAAGCGCTGAGGATCATGGGCTATTGAATCTCTCCTCATTGCCACTGAAAGTGTCAAAAATGATTGATGGCACTTATTGATAAGCCAGTCGGGGTACCAACGCATTGTATTACCTTTGGCTGTATGACTGCAAAACATCCAGAAGCATTTGGCAAGCAATGCAACTATTATATTTGCATCATATTTATTTATTTAGCATATGCAATTTTTTACGCTAGGTAAAAGCAATGGAACATTTTTAGCATGCAACTGTCCAGGACCCAACTAGGCATAAGTGCAGCTAGGTTAAGCTTCCAATGAATGTGTAGGTTAGCAAGAGCAAGAGCTATGCAATATGTTACACAAACATTGCAAGAACTCAACAAGGAAGTTGAGTCAATGGCAACTGCAAAAATACAAGAGCAATATGGTTGCAGAAAAGACGAGCTGAGGGATGGTGGATGAAGGAGCAGGTCAATGATTGGATGAGCTAGTGGAAGTGATCCCTCAACAGGTGGGTCCTCAGGTGTTTCTTCAAAGTTGATGATATGGGTGGGTGGCTCATTCCACCATCGACGAACCACACATGAGAGACGACTAGAGCCAGACTTATTTTTACACTCAATCTCAGGTCTGCTGTCAGATTAACCAGAGATGTTCTCCAAGATCTCTGTCTCACCACTTCCCACGATGTAGTTCTCATTTCCGTAGTAACCTTCATCCATCCATCTATCACAAGGGGGTGGGGCAGCAGACAACACAGGGCACATGGAGTATATGCATGCAGAATTTCAGAGGCGAAGCATAAGAAACCCAAGACATGCGAATGCCACACAGTCAGGGCCGAGGTGTGAGGTCACCGTGGCACCTTGTAACCTTCATTTCACAACACATCCATGTACAGCACCTAGGGAGGACTCTGTTGTGAAAAGCACTATACAAAAATAAATTGAATTGAATTGAATTGAATTGAATTGAATTGAATTGAATTGAATTGAATTAACCAAAGCTGTATCACGCCTTGACTTCCTCTCAGTGTCTCTGCCTGGATTTTGCCTTCTGCGATGCACACATCCCCCACAGAAGTCCAGGAAACTCCAGCCCCCCAACCCCCGCCCCCCCCCAAACCCATTCGATCTTCTATTTCAACAACCGGTTTCGAGATGTTCCAGCTTCCACCCCTCCCACACAGCCCCCAGTGCTATTGCGGGCCTCCAAAAAAAAATGACGAGACCCTTATTTCAAAATAGAGGAGAGATGGTCTGTGGGAGGCAAACAAACTTCTCTGTAGGAGGTAGGAATACATTCACCATAAAATGGATTGTCACCTGTAAATGAAAGGTAGCCAGCTTGGTTGAGAGCCCCCAGAAGAGCACTAGGCCCCCAACAATGCCCCAGTTACCCCCCAGGACTAGAACTCACAAACAATATTAAAAAAAATAATAATTAATTGCCCTCCTCCTTTTTAATTCACCCCTTGCCGGCCACATGCCGAGCATCACGCCAACGTGTTTGATTAACGGTTGCCAAGCAACGGCGCGTGGCGACCATCTGCTGACTTTTCAGTCGCCGGGACCCCAAGGAGGGGAGGGGGGGGGGGCAGAAGGGGAATCCCACCTCACTTCACTAACAACTGCCCGGGCAGGGGGGGAGGGGAAACAAAATCAGTATCATGAAGGGGCAGGGCTACCTGCAGGATATAGCTTCTGCTTATCAGTGGATCTCATTAAATCTATTAACAAATTTCCCCATTTTTATGAATGCATTCATCTCTCTCCTCTTCATTCCAACCCCCTCGTCATAGATTTCTAGTCTCTGTTAAATGCATAGTGTTTTCTTTCTTATTAAAGTATAATGGGCCAGTAATAAATGGCATGCCCCCCCCTTTCTAGAATCTGCTTGTAAGATCTGGTCCAGCCAGTGATTTGACCCTGAAGTGTCAGTGAACTCATCATTCCCCTGTTGAGTTTAGTCCGTGGCCTTCTGACCCCCCACATTCCCCCCCTGGCTCAGTGTGTGTGCCAGACACAAAGCATGGAGCCCTCAGTCTGAGTTGCACCAATAAGGCGTAAAATAAATCTCTCTGAGAAGAACCCGGTGACATCAGCAGGGTCCCTGATGGTTCCAGGATTGTGGCTTCTGGAACAATCTATAATTCCCCCCCCCCCCCACCTCCCTGCACACACGCAGACACACACTCAAAACACACGCTCACACATTTTGAAGGCCGCTACACCAAACTGTTGACACGAAGAAAAAGGTCCAATCTTTTGTTTTTTCGTCTTGTGGATCCTCCTCCGAGTGACTGCAGGGGGCGCTGTTTTTGAGGTGTGGCTGGGAGACGGAGGATGACACCTCGCCTGAGCTGCGCGGTAGCCCGCGAAGCGAAGACGCCATCTGGTCGAGACACATTTGCAGATCGAGTCGTGTTCCTGAGCGCTGCTTGATTAATGATTCGCAAACAATATGGAGGGTTATTTTAAAATTTGGATAGCTTTGTTTTGTCGCTCAGACTTCACAGACAGCAAAATCAATCCTCAAAATGATAAATCACCCAAACGTGCAATTTAGCTGTAGTAAAATGTGCTTATTCTTAAAAATAAGGATACATGCTTTTTTTCATCATTCAAGTAGGAAAAAAAAACGGCCAATACCGGATTGTGTCAACACAGCCAAACGAACAAACAAATCTGACATGTTCGGCTGGGGAGTCCGAGTGCCAAGCAGTTTTATTCACACCTGTGATGAAAAACTCACTATCTGACTAGGAAGAGAGACACTTGCAAGTTTGGGTGAAATTCTGTTGCCTAGATCTCTGTGTCAGCAGTCAACCAGACCACAAAACAAAAATGCTCATTTAAATACACCTGAATGAATGATCACCCAGCTGTTGTGAGGAAAAAAGTGCCAAGTTTTTATTTGACCTAAAGGTGCAGAATTTACAACCAATGCTTATCTGGTACTGAAGCACAATTATTCATTAAAAATCACACTCTGTTTATTCCATCTGCTATCCCTTCCTGTCTCTGGTCTTTTCTCTTCTTTCCCCTATTTTCTAATCTTTAAACTTGTATGTCTGCAAATAGCATTTAAAAATGTACAAGTCACCGGAACCCTTTGAATTAGCAGACTCTTGTGTCTGACAGATATTTGACTTTTTGGGGTGCTTTGAACACGTGGCTTCTGCATTCTGTTTAGTCACATTAAATCAGAATGTTTGCTAAATCCATTCTAAAGCGCCGGAGCTTGTATTCTGAGGCTTGTCTCGCTATGACAATTCCAGCATCCCTGGAACAGCTACCCTCCTGGGATTTTCACACACTACGGTGTCTAGAAGGTCACAAATGCAAAAATAATAGCTCAGTACAACCCTGATGTGCAGTGGTGCTTCCCTATATGCACAAATTGCCAACCCTTGTAGTGGTGCTGGACACGAAGGGGGTCCCAGCTGAAACTACATAGTGGCTGAATGTACAGAGATTGTTAACATCAGTTCACTAGGTCTCAGTGTTAAGGAGAACCTACCCTCTAAGCAACATTGATTAAATATCACCGAAATACTCTGGGCAGCTGTTTTTGTAGATGCTAAAATCTATCATTTGTATCTGTTATTGATTTAATATTCATCCATACTCTAAATGACTTCTGGTGCTAATGTGGATTCTCAGTACTTCAGTGCAATTCATCTGATGGTAGTTTAAAGCTCTAAAATAACATATATTGGGGGGGGGAAAGTGTCCGTGGTCATTTTTGCATTCCTTACAACATTCCTTAGCTAGGTCTTCAAGTTAAAAGGCAATACACAAGCACGGCAATATTATACTTTTTATATAGTGTATGCAATCTAGGGAGGGCAGAGTTTTATATTTCCCTCAAGTCAAATGACTAATTTAAAGAGGATAGTGAATAAACCAGGGGTCTCCAACTCCAGTCCTGGAGGGCTACTATCCAGTAGGTTTTCTATCCTACCCGGCTTCTAATGAGCCACACTAGTTCTCAGGTAAATACCAGGAACAGGTGTGGCTCATCAGAAGCCAAGTAGGATAGAAAACCTACTGGATAGTAGCTCTCCAGGACCGGAGTTGGAGACCCCTGGAATAAACAAACTCATACATTCTATTCGCACATGGTCATTGGATGGTTTTGATGCTAATTAGTGAATGCCAGTTGACTGTATCATGCAACAATAGAGAAAGCGTTGACTTTTTGCAGCAACGGATCCCTATTGGCTGGTTCGAAGAGGAGTGTACGATATTTCATGATGCCTTTGGAAAAAAAATAAATAAAAGCATTTTAATTTCAACTATGACTTCCACCAAGTATGTTGACAAGCTGCAGTGCAGGAAAGGACTTCAGTGCAGCCGGAATTTTATTGAACATTTGTCATGTGGCGCACAGAGGTATTTCGACAATTTCTAAACATCCTGTCAGTGTTTGTAAGGTTTGTAGAGCAGGGATGTTGGGCTCTTTTTCGGATTTTCTTTCCTCGGTTCATTTCGCGCAGTGTCAAACATCACCGCAATCCTGCTCTTTCAATTCGTGTTGTGTTCACTTCTTTTTGTTTGTGGCTGGCTTCCTGGTATGGGACGCACTCCGCCACGTATGCAAAAATAGCGCCTTTGTGGAGAGGTCAGATGGTGAATATGATTCTCAGAGGGCACAATCAGCTGGTGCTGCATTCTAGGTCCTCCTTCCCCAGATGGGAAGGACATGGTGATGCAAGGAACTGTGCTTCCGGTGGAAGATAAATGGGAGAGCAGAACTTCCTGTTGGTCAAGTGAATACTCATGAGGATCAACTGCCAGCTTACAAGCACCAGCCCAGGGGTGATTCTATGATTTTTTTTAAGGTGGGGGCATAGAAGGAGCCACCCTTATCATTAGAAAATGATATTTTTTGAAGCGGTGAGTGACAGGGGAGGGGGAACTCCAGGGGCCAATCAGCTTTCAGTAAGGACTCACCCCTGTAAACACTCCTGTAGCAGCCTAATGATCATGTCTCATTACTGTCCGTACTAATCCAGTCTGCAGACAGCAGTGGGCCACCTCTCTTTCATTTTGCCCTGAAGGAACAGAAAGGACCCCCTCCCCACCGTCTCCCACACCCATTTACTATGCCCCAGAGATTCCTAAGCAGCCTTCTCTAATTACTACTCACAAATACAGCCATAGGCACAGAACCCCAGCTGCAAGGACCTCCAGGCATCCTGAAGGGGACATCCAGGCAGATCATGGGCTGCGGAGGGGGGGGGGGGGAGGTTGCACTGTCCTGATTGGGTGACACTTGCATGTCTACATTCAGGATACCCACCAAGGCCTTATAGCCAGCCCTTTTGAAATCCATCCCATAATATTATTTAGATGCTACACAACGCCAAAATGTTGTTTCTCACTCTGGTACGTTGCTGAAAGCCTATCAAAAGTATCTCATCTAGGTTCGGTGGGTTAACGTTTACCTTCCTGAGAAATTTGTTCCTGTGGAAGATTCTAGAAAAACGGTAGGAGTATATCTGTTAATAAACGTGATGATTAGTTGATAGTTGATAGTGTTCTGTAGAATCTGGTCATTCTGTGTTAGCTGTCCTTGGCCTGGTTTATTTATATAAAGACGCTATTCATTGCTGGAAACAAACCAGCAAAATGAATATCGCCCTGATAGCCTGTACTGGATAATGGCCTTGTGGATGGACAGTTGGAATGAAAAGAAATAAACTTAAGGCACAGAAACACTGACCTCAGACCAGTGTCTCTCAACCCAGTCCTCAGGGACCCCCAGATGGTCCTTGTTGTTGCTGTCTCCCAATTCCTTGGGAGCTGGGAAGGAGCAAAACATGGACCGTCTGGGTGTTCCCAAGGACTGGTTTGAGAAACACTGGGTCAGACCTGCACACCCAGAGGGTCAGATCTTTATGACAGGATGTGGTAAATGCCGGATTAACCCGAGATTAGACGCTGGCAGTACACTGACAAACAGCAGCTGTGGTACCAGGCTTTTGGGGGGGGCAGGGGTACCGACGTGGGTCGGGCATGGGTGTCACGGCAGCTCTCTGCCTGACAATTCTGCTCCCAGTGTTCCTGCTCCCAGTGTTCCCGCTCCCAGTGTTTCCGCTCCCAGTGTTTCCGCTCCCAGTGTTCCCGCTCCCAGTGTTTCCGCTCCCAGTGTTCCCGCTCCCAGTGTTTCCGCTCCCAGTGTTTCCGCTCCCAGTGTTCCTGCTCACCTGACAGCTGGCTGGATAATAAAAGCAAACCCAATGGCTTTGTTCCTGAGTCGGCTAGTCTCAGCTCTCCTGCCTCAGCACTGACATGCCGTAATGACGTACAGCTGCTAAACTGCGAATACGACATCAGAATAACACCCCCCCCCCCCCCCCCCCCCACCCCGCCCCCCGAAAAAACAGCCGGCTCAGTGATTCCGGAAAGTTCTTGGAGGCGAGCAGCAGATGCTCACCACACCAGCGATAAAAAAAATACGGTGCCATTCATTTTTCGGACGCTGACACTTCATGACAAGACAAACATGAAACCACAGACATTCCACTTTCAGGTTTCAGCTAGCACAAAAGCAAGATTCAACTCAGGGGGGAGGAGGGTCGTTTTTAGCTATTGTTATCGACCTTGCTGAAACTGAGCCATCTACCTCTAGGTGTGGACGTGGTAGAAAACCAAATCGGACCAACATCAAAGTCTCATAAGTTCCTATTTATACAACAACTGTGCCCGGAAAACTGTGGAGATGTTTACAGATCGGAAATAAATTGCGTTTTCAGACAATCAGACTCTTTCAGTCTGGCTCCAGTCGTTGGTTCAATAAGAGGCTTGGGCACTCCAATACTCAGGCACAAATATCACCTTTAGTTATCAAAACTACTTCCTGGAGCACAAATCAACCAACCAGGTGGTGAAACTCAGAGCTCATTCATGCTCATCTTTGATCTAGACACACAGGCCTGCCTGCTTCCCTTCAGGTCCTCTTTATTGTTCTCCCTTCCAGACTCGCTGGTGGGAGAGGTCCTCGGCACCCCTCAGCAGTCCTAGTTAGCATGCTGGGAACCAGTCCCCATCTGTCAGCAGCCTCCTGGGGCATGGGATTAACCAGCAACACCCAGAGCTCATTAATGACGGAACCAACAGAACACATCCCGGATCACTTCATGCCACCAGCTGCTCTGTCGTCCCCCTCCCTATTATTTTGGGGAACTAGTGTTGTGGGGGGGGGGGGGGGGTCGCATCTGGTCATGGACGGCCAAACAAAGGCAAGTCTCCTTGGGGACAAGGAAAAGAATGTCATCTGATATGATTATGTCACATTAAGCGTGAGGATACGGTCGTCATGGTGACCGAGACGAGCTCGCAAAAACATTCTAACGAGTCACACTATTTCATCCTCGTTGTTGGTTGCTTTGGTAGAAGGGGCTGTTGACGCTGCAAAAAAGAGCATATTTCAGGATTAGATAAAGTATTAAAGTGTAGCGAACGGCCTACACTGGTCCCTTGTCTGAAAGAAAGCACTTACAAAGGCACTAAAGGCACTTCATCCTCGCTGTTCCGGCCGGGGGTGGATCTGAGAAACTGTAAAACAATAAAATTTCTTCAAGGTCCACAAGCTAGTTAACCATTGCATTCACTTCTGTTCCTTCTGATGTGTCTGCATGTTGTAAGAACTATGAGATCTGTTTGGAGACTCTTCCATGACTTTGACCTCGCATCGATCTGTAAGGCTGTTCATGGTTCATTTAATTCAAAGCCTTACAGGTTGTCGGTGTTCTAACTGCTGGCATTTATGACCCTACTGTTCACTCAACCCCCTCGATGGTCAACATCGTGGGAAAGGGGAGTTAGAGGCCTTAAATCCTACCTGGAGCCGGATGCACCCCCCGATAAGATGCTTCTCCTTGAAAAAATGCCCTGAAATAATGCCCAAAATGACATCATACTTGACATTATTATGATGATGTCCGAATTATGACATAATAGTTACACACAGGGGCAGATTAATATATAGGCTATCATAGGTTATAGCCTAGGGCCCAAGAAATCATCAGCAACCCACACCGCCTTAATCAGCAAACATCAGCGTGTCAATGCTGATGTCAGACTATTATTACATATAAAAAATGACTACAGTTGGTGCTTCGCTGAGGCCAAACCATTAGTGTTTCTCAGCTCAGTCCTTGGGGACGCCCAGGTAGTTCAGGAGCGGGGAGGGAGCAAAAACGTGCACTGCAGGTCCCTGATGACCAGTTTGAGAAACTGTTGTAAATGCTGTACTGCTTACTAAGAATGTTCCTTGCTTGATGCCCCGATGACTTCAAGTGACAGACAGGAAACTCAATGAATCACAGCGCCGTGTCGAATCTGTCCTGTATTGCTGTGGGTGACTCGGGTTCTGACGGAGGCACAGGGAATCGATCGACGCGTCCTCTCCAAGTGTATAGCTTCGATATGGCAGGGACTGTCCCTTCAACCTTGGCTGGCTCTCTGTTGGCTGAAGTCGGTGTATTCACTGGTGGGTGTTCCTGAAAAACTCCCCCTGGACGTTATAGCTGGGGTATTGGACATCCGGAGAGAATTTCATTGCACAGAGCAAAGCTGAAGAACTTGTGGGCCCACGTGGGATGGAGGGAAAAATGCATCTTTTACACTCAAAAAAGGCGACTTTGATAATTCAAACCCCCACCACCACCAACTGGAATCTCCTGGGCCTGGTTCCCACCTCCCACATCATATCGATAACTTTCATTTAAGTTATTATCATCCAACCAGTCACAATGCACATGTGGGCGATTTCATTTACAGTTTCTGTATCCATATTACCAGTTTATATTGCTAGACATATATATAGCAGATCTTATATACCTATACAGATAAAACATATATACCTTATCTCTATGGAAAAGAAGTGCTGTAATTTAATGAAGATTCAAATAAAATGAAGCAATATAAGATTGTATAAAAATAAAACAACAAAAGCATGCATGTTTTTATATGTCGGGGGAAAAGATAGCAGTGATATCTTGTTTGGAAGCTACTTAGGAAACTTAGTTTGCAAAATCCATTTCGTTGTGCTTCCCAGAACATCACAGGTTTATATTTCTTCTTCAAGGTTACAGCTATATTTTGCCACCTATTGCTTGAACCGGCAAGCTTTTTGTAAGAAACCCGCATCCTCTATCACTCTGTTATCTGTTCCCCGCTGCGTGACATGCACAGTCACCCGGCTGTGTTTCAACCTTGTATTCGTTAAATGCTAAATAACTCTCTTTCAGGGGCCGGGAGGTAGTGGGGTAGGCGTGTGGTGGGGGGGGGGGTGTTCTACACAGCAAGGATGGAGACCAAAAAAAGGGACGGCATCCCCGGGTGGCTTGGCCACCAAAACCACCCCCACCCCATCTCTGTTTGAGGTAGAAATACACCAGAACCTCTCTGCATGATTCCCCCTCATTGGCCTGGACCCTTAGCATGTAGTCAAACACAATGACGTTAGCTGGATATGCAGCAGGGGTCAGCAGGCTTGGACCAGGCTTCTGAATAACCTGTCCGGAATCACACTGAAAACTGTGCTGCCCCAGAGACATGATGATAATTAGGACCTAGCTGACCTGATGGGTCTGGAAATAACTCCTGGTCCTTCTAGGACCGTGATCTCTTCACCTCCTCCGCCCCCCTGAGATGTAGCCAGCAAGCCCTGACGCTTTGTTCCGTACCTTTGTTCTTCTCTGGGTTCATTTGGCGTTGGTCTTCCCCCCCAGCCCTACTGGATATCACACTGGGTCGTTCCTGGCGTCGGCGCTGACAGGAGTTCCACTGACCCAGTGATCCCTGTGCTGGAACACTAACAATATCCTCCGGGACAGCGCATGCTTTTGTGCAGACTATTCCGGACTATTCCGGAGTGTGTTTTGGCTCTTTTCTTTGGCATCGTGTTTCTAGTCAATCAAACCGAAATATCCCTGCATACTTTCCTGGATAACCTAATGCTTTCAGAATGAGGCTCCGAATGCTATTTTTTGTTAGATGGCAAGGGGCTTCCCTAAGGGGTGGCCAGGGATGGCCATACCTCCCCCACCCCCAGTAAATATGTGGCCACCCCAGGTGCCACCACTCACCAAAAAAATTAAAATTGAAATATGGAGCATTTAAGTCTGTAAATCTGGCCAGTCCGTCGATGAGTGGATCACGGTGTTTTCAACTCTATCGCAAGAGGATTCATGGATAAGGCCCATGATCAGCAAAATGTACCAAAGGCTATGCCCCTTCAAGAAGGCTCAGCAGGTTAGCATACTGTGCCTGCAATCATACGGTCACCAGTTCAAATCCCAAGCCCAGCAGAGTGATGTCATTGTTAGGTCCTTCTTCAAAGCTCTTAACACTGATTGATCCAGAGGTTGTCTGACCCTGCCTTCTCTCAAAGATATACATCACTTTGAATTAAAGTATATTTGTCTTTCCGCAAAACCAACAGTACAGCCAAACTAGATAAACCTAGGTACTGTACACAACACATGAGGCCATTGTGAGACAGAACAGCGCATACATGGAGATGATATGCTGACCATGACTGTTTTTGTGTGTATGTTTGTGTACACATATGGGGACAGAATATCATCTATACATGGAAAATCCGAAGGTGGTAGTTTAACGACGGCCTTCATGTGAGTCTTGCAGGAATCATTTAAACTGGGAGAGTGTCATTTTTAAACTGTGGAAACTGTCAAGGGGAACCACACTCAGAACATTCCAGTGATGCTTGGCATTACCAGCTGGGTATTTCCCACAACTGGGAGCAATGGTTCCCAGTCCCTTCACTTTCCTTTAACCTGTAACAGGGAAAGACGCAAAATCCGGCATCCAATCCCCAGTCTGTGCCGGATGTAAGTCCTCACCAGCTGTTGTGCTGGTGAGCCAACACAGCAAGTTGGCCAGGCGGACGCTGTCGCGTTCCTGTCAGACGGATCTGTCTCACACCCGACCAAATGGGGAGGAGAGACAAAGTGCAGTACGTCAACACCATGCCCGGCTGTTACCATTTAACAGATTTACCTCGTTCAAGCCCGATCTAGATGTTTCCTCAAATAAAACAAGCATTTTCAATTTTCACCCAGGGAAAGTGTTTGTTTGGCCACCATGCGAGTAGCCCCTCGTAGCTTTGCTGCTGTCACCACTGTCCTGCAGACAGTGGGAGGGGTGTAACAGATGGAGAGACAACACAGGTTCAAGAGGACCCCGGGGCTACCTGCCCCCTACCTGGAGGCAAGCTGCTGCATTTCACACCGGCGGCTAATTAGATTCCTGCCCGCCACTCGTACCTCAACCAGCCACCAGGGCGGGGCTCCTCTTTTGCCCTGTGCCACGTGGTACTCCCTCATCCCCTCTACACCCAACTGACACATGCCAACCAGCACACCCCCCCACGCCCCAGCCCCTGAGCCGAAGGGGGGCCATAAATTCTCTGTCAGCAGACCAGATATTAAGGCTAAAAAATGGTAGTGTATCTGCTAGCTTCATTAATAAGACCCCGTGGCCCATTTCATTATTTATAGGGATATTTATCCGTTTGGGTAATTGGATGACTTGACTTTTAGCTCCACATGGGGGCGCCGGGAGAAGTGGGGGGGGGGGACTACTGAGCAGGCCCTTGTTCTGGAAGGGGGGAATGAGATGTAAATGCTTGCCCCCCCCCCCCCTTTTTCCTTTCTGTAACGAGAAGGTTTTATTTAAGGAGAGGCGAGAATAGCGAGCGACGAGGCTCGCGTGGAACCGTGATTTCTCCACATCGGGGAGGTGCAAATTGGCTTCACGTGGGCGCGCTCCGCCTTTTTGGATTAACTCACGCGCCCCTTCATTCATTATCGAAAAATTTGTAGCAGTCAGAACCGTGCTGGTGGGCCTAGGGGTGTGTAAGGGGGAGTCTTTTTCTAGGGGGTGGGGCTTGTTTCAGTGGAGCGTCTGGTATAGAATCCCCTGCAGACTGGGAGGCAAACAGATGCACTGCAGGTCTGGTTTAAGGCAGCACTAATCAAAGGCCTATCTCCAAGTTATGCCAGGCTAGCAGGTAGAATTCCTGCTATCTGTGGAGACTAAATATAGTCATTGATATAGGCTATAAATAGATACTGATAGCACTCTGCCTTTTGCAGTTGGTCCTCCCTAATCGCTACACGGAGTTAGAAGCATCAGCATTTACTTAATCTCCATGATAACATCGTGCCCAGTCATTGTTATTGATCAGGTAAATGGGACCGGGCTAATCAGCTCAGGAATGATTTCCGCAGAACCACAAGTCCAGACGCAGTCGCTCTCCCCTTCGATAGGTTGGCTGAGAAGATCACGTTTTCACATTAAGGGAAAAAGTGAGGAAGATATAAATCGAGGACTGGGTGGGGGAAGGGGGGGGGGGCAGTTTTCGCGTTACTTTAAAAAAGGACTGGGTGTACGCCGTCCTCCCCTTCCAGAAATAACTTCTGAATGAAGAGGGCGGCCGATTTCAACAGACAAATGCGACAGCAGAGACTCTACATCATTTTATATATATATTCCCTCCCGCTGAACAGTTCATCACACAAAAAAACCGATAAACATGGAGCGCAGAGACGCCGCGAGACACGCACGCGAGGAGACCGCGAAAGCGTCCCGATCTTGTGATTAAAAGCACGAGGCCAGAAATACGAACATACTAGCTTATTAACGGTAATGATTAAGTTTTTTGCTATTCACGGCAGCTGCCACACTCTCTCATAATAATTCGTCGCTATTTTTGCGAAGAATTATTATTATTATTATTAGTGCTGTATTTCTAAATATAATGTGCCTAATTTATGTATATAGGCTTTAAATTATTAACCGTTAGCGTCATACACGGCATGCAATTATACTACTTCTAGCGGTTAAATATTTACGGGTCGTTAATGTCGAGCTGACAGCAACCCTCGGGTTCTCCGGGGCTTTGAATCTCCAGCCATTCAGCCTTTCGTCAGGTGCGAATAAATGATACTGTGCAAAATGCTTTACTATGGCTAAGTATGTATATTATAACAATAAGATGTG
>JABJVO010000091.1:550296-565266 GCA_026770805.1 Boulengeromyrus knoepffleri
CTAGATAAGATTTTAACAACTCTGAGCTATTAGTTAAGTTCTCCCCAAGCGAGCTTGATGGGCCGAATGGCCTCCTCGCGTTTGTATAGTTCTTATGTTCTTATGTTCTTATGTTAGAGATCTTGGTTCTGCTACATATGGGGGTTAGAGATCTGGGGATTCCCAGGTATGGAGGTTAGAGGTCTGGGGTCTCACATGTATGGAGGTTAGAGATCTGGAGACTCCCAGGTATGGAGGTTAGAGATCTGGGTTCTCCCAGGTATGGAGGTTAGAGATCTGGAGACTCCCAGGTATGAAGGATAGAGCTGGGGACTCCCAGGTATTGAGGTTAGAGATCTGGGGTCCCCCATGTATGATGGTTTGAGATCTGAGGTCTCCCACGTATGGAGGTTAGCGATCTGGGTAGTCCCTCGTATGGAGGTTAGAGGTCTGGGGACTCCCATGTATGGAGGTTAGAGATTTGGGGACTCCCACGTATGGAGGTTGGAGGTCTGGGAACTCCCACGTATGGAGCTTAGAGATCTGGGGACTCCCACGTATGGAGGTTGGAGGTCTGGGTAGTCCCATGTATGGAGGTTAGAGATTTGGGGACTCCCACGTATGGAGGTTAGCGACCTGGGTAGTCCCACGTATGGAGGTTAGAGATTTGGGGACTCCCACGTATGGAGGTTAGCGATCTGGGTAGTCCCACGTATGGAGGTTAGTGACCTGGGTAGTCCCACGTATGGAGGTTAGAGATTTGGGGACTCCCACGTATGGAGGTTAGAGGTCTGGGGACTCCCATGTATGGAGGTTAGAGGTCTGGGGACTCCCACGTATGGAGGTTAGAGGTCTGGGAACTCCCACGTATGGAGGTTAGAGATTTGAGGACTCCCACGTATGAAGGTTAGAGGTCTGGGAACTCCCACGTATAGAGCTTAGAGATCAGGGGACTCCCACGTATGGAGGTTGGAGGTCTGGGTAGTCCCATGTATGGAGGTTAGAGATTTGGGGACTCCCACGTATGGAGGTTAGAGGTCTGGGAACTCCCACGTATGGAGGTTAGAGATTTGGGTAGTCCCACGTATGGAGGTTAGAGGTCTGGGGTCTCCCACGTATGCAGGTTAGAGATCTTGGGTCTGCCACATATGAAGATTAGGGATCTGGGGTTTCTCACAGAATCAGGAGAGTCTTGGTGTCGTGTTGAGACCAGAGACATCCACAGTGCTGTCAACAACAGCAAAGTCCACTTTTATAATATTGCTCAAATATACAGCTGGCATTTCCAGCATTGTCACAACACCGCATAAATAATCGAACAGGTAATTACAAGCTTTGGATTTTCAGCGTAAACACTGGGCCAGGTGTGAGTATTTTGGGAAAGCGTAGCTGCTTTTTATAGGAGGGGTTTCGAACTGCTGAAAACTGCTGGTTCTGTGACAAGGGGTGACACGCAGTCCCAGCGGGTGGCATCATCACCTCACACCTCCAGACATGTAGGTTGGAACACGGCCCCCGCTCTGTCTGTGTGTGAAGTTCGTGCCACGGTTGTGTGGAATCCCTCCGGGTGTTTTCCCATCATCCCGACTCTATATGTGGAATATAGTGGCGGATCGTCCTTAACGAGCGAATACGTTCACTCGTTTTCTGATAGACTCTCAATCTGTTTCCCAGGAGAGACATCAGATCACCGCGGCCCTAACTGCCCAAGCACATAAAAAATGTGGAGAACAAGGGGGGGTGGGGGAAGATCAAAACACAGAAATGAAAAGAAATCAGTACTATGTCAAGATACACCATATATTTATTTGTGAATTATTATCTTCTCATAAGAATAGAGTTCTCTTCAGAAAAGTCATCTTTATCACGCGTGTGAGTTTGCTAGGGAGCCAGTAAATCGCTTTCCCAGAGGATTCTTGGACAGGTAAACGGGCAGCCCACCACACAAGCACTCTGACCTCACAACAGATAAATGTAAATGTGAAGGCTTGACAACTCAATGAAATGTGGCTTCTCAATGGTACAAACCGCGGCAGGACACACCGTGAGGCGCTGACCCGCGCTGATGGCCAGGGATGTCTTGGCAATAAACACATTCGGAGATTCATGGGATTTCGATCGATTGTAATTGGATTTCGTTTTAGTTACGAGTTGGGCGGAAAGTAATTAAGATCAAATCCCCACACTAGTTTCACTTTCATGTCCCTCTAAGCATGACTCTATTCATGTGTAATACTTGAAAGTTTGCAGCTTGAAGTGATGTAATGCTTTGGCAATGCATCGAAAAGTAATAACACCGCTCGATGGCTAATAGTTTTAAAAACCCCAAACGATCGATTTTGAAAGCCAGCTAACAATTTTATTGTCTTTTTCTGTATATTTGTTGTGCAAGCGGAAAGAAGAGTTCATTGTCACTTCAATAGTTTGTTTATGAACTGTGTGAGAGCAAGGACACATAATAAAGCAGTGCTGTTAGTGTGATTTGGAATGCCAGTGATCCTGCCAACGATCTCCTTTGTTATTCAGGAAAAAAACAGGATCACCGAAATGCCAAGAAGAAGCTACAATGGTTGGAAAGCTTGAGCCAATCCCTGCTCCTGCCTTATGGATCACTTACAGCAAGTAAAAGCAGAGGATCAAAGTTCAGCGTCACACGACGTGATCCCTTCAGCGGAACCGCCAACAGCAGCACGCGTCAAAGATTAGACGGAATTCTGTTGTTTACAAAAATTTATTCATACAAATCTTACAACACCTTTTTTTTAGACATTTATCAACGTTACCCCAGTGGGGTGTCCGTATGTAATTATAACGAGATTACTGGCTAGGATTAACTTTCCACACAATATATATATATATATATGTAATTTTTTTTTTTAAGTTTAATCTTCACGTTGTAAGGCTTTCGGAGCTTTCAAAAAAAACGATACACATCAGGCGTTCAAACGGTGGGGATGCAGGACGCTTGCAGGTAACTCATAAAGTCTAATCTACATGTCATAAACAGGTGCAGGATGGACGAATAGAAGGATAGAATACTCAAAGAACGATAGAAACAAATAGGAAAAAAAAAAGCCGCTCTCTACACCTAATCCCGCAACTATGGAATCCAAGTAGCGATCGGCAGGGTACAAGACAAGAAATGGGGGGGGGGGGGGGGCAGGAAAGTAAGCCGAAGATTTTCGCAGCATTGAAGGGCTACTAAAGAGCCATCTGTGACCGGTGGCGAGTTTATAGTCGAGGAAAGGCACCAAAGCCGCAGCCTCCTGCGTCACAAAGCCTGGAGGGGGAATGCAAAATTAAACAGAGATTGATTTCATGTACACACGACTCAGGCACAGATCGAATCTTTTGCTTGTGTTTTTTTTTTCCGTTATTGTTTTTTGCTCATAAGGCTCAACCAGGTGGATGGGTTTGAAGATCCCCACGTCCTTTACCGGGTTGGGGGGGGGGTGGTATTTCCTTCCTTTCGGGGGGGGGCAATAACTGGGAGGTGGGGAGTGGAGAGGGGTGGAGGGTGCTTGGTCCCGGGGGTCCCTGCTCTGGGCCCGATTTACATTTTCGCTCCGGAAAAACCCAGCCAACCCAGCACACCTCCTTTTACGTCTGTTGCCGTCGTAGCTAAAGATGAGCCCTGGTCTCTCCCTCCAAATGTCCAAAAATTGGATTAAGAGGACAGGTCAAGTGGATTTGTTTAGCTATTGAGGCTCACTGAACCTGAACTGGGGGGTTGGGAGTAGGGGGGGCTGTAAGGGGGGGGTCTAGACAATAGGGAAGTGTGGCAAAGGGGGAGGTAGCCCCTGTCTGGGTTTACCCTCTCACTGAGTTAGCTCAGTCCATCCCTTGCTATATCAGCATACTCTGCTGTAAGCTTCTCTCTCTCTTTCATTCACTCTCTCTCTTGCTCTCTCTCTCTCTCTCTCTCTCAATGAGCTCTATTCACAAACCTTTTCGCAAATCACACACGCAAACCACGGCCATTTCTCTCTGACCGTTTTTTGGGAATTTACAAAGAAGGACACTCGCATAACATGGATTATAATACGCCATCAAAGACACAATCTCAGCTGGGTGTGGCTTTCAAGACTTCCCTAATTTGTTTTTTATCTGAATGAAAAAAAAAAAAAACAAATAGTGTGAAAAATTAGGATATCTGGTGTCATTTCCCAACTTCAAGGTGTAGAATTTAGACAGGGTACAATTTTACAATTTTACAACTTATCAGTAAACACAGAGTCCCATGTACAGAATGGATTCATTCAAATTTCCAAATAATTGGACTCTTGAATCCCAAGTCTGATCCTGAAAAACATTGACACTGAGGTCCTGTTCAGCGTTATCCTGAGCTATCAACCCTCATGGGAGAGGAAGGATTCTGATTCATGTTTAACACTCCGTTACGGAGGCAGACAGGCAGCACAATCGATAAAATAAAAAGTCATACATTTACCACAGTAAATGAAGCGGAAATAACATCAGCAAAATCAGTGAGAGGAAAGGAAAAAAACCTTAAGAGTGATATAGGGTGCACGTAATCACAAGCTATCACAATTACTTTAATTACCTGTTCTATCTTTACAGTGTTTTACATGACAATAAAGTTATGAACAGCAGACAGACCAGAAGAATCCAGTTGTAAAACTGTTTGTGAGATTAACCAAACTTAAAACGACTCACAGAAAAAGTACCATGTGTCTTTTTCACTGTTGTTTGTTCTCTTTCGAGAAAAACAGCGACATTCTTGTGATATGGCCATCTGACTATATTTTGAGACATGCTGATCCACCATGGTACTTTTTTCATGAGGAACGACACAAAAAAAAAAAACAAAAAAACAAAACATAAAACCTTTTCAAGGGTTTTTTTTTTCTTGTTTTCTGAAGCTTCTTAAACACATGACCAGCACTTAGAGAGAAACACATGTCACTTTGTGAGAAATGGTTTTAGGGTTGAGTCCCACCCTCATAAGAGTGAGCATTAATGCAGGAAGCCGAAGCTTTTAATTTGTTCTAGTAGGTTCTGCAGGTTTCCCTCTTTGGAGCATGCGTTATGACAGAGCTTACAAAAGATAAATGAATAATTCTCTTTTTTCCCCTTAGGTTTCTAATGCCAGTCATGCCCTGGAGAATGGATGCATGTCGCTGATATTTTGATGTAACTTTAAGGTACGTATATCAACACTGTCCATGATTTCAAAAGAGGAAAGTGGTCAGAAAATCTGACTATACAGATACATACATACATATACATAGATATATGATATGTATGCTTGTATGTCGATGTATTTTGTTAGAAAAACAGAAACACATATCAGGAAAGGGGGAAATCGGACTGCATACTTGGAGTGGAAAAAAGGAGGGGATAGTTCAGGTGAGGAGAAAGGGAGGGGTGGCAGGAGCCCCAGTGAACAGGCCTCGGGAAAAGCCTCGGAACTCACCGGAAATTCGGGAGAGAACTGTTTCAGCCAGTCTCCCAAAATAGCCTCAAACTCATCCCCATCCTGGAGGGCATCAAAGTCTATGTCTTGTAGAATATGGTGAAAATTAAAGTCTTCAGGGCTGTTGTAAATAAAAACACTACGCTCTTAATTTCAGTTATAAAAATAAATGTAACATTCAATGCATTGATTGTCTTTTTCAACTATTTATTTTATGTATATATGTATATAGTTATATATTCAAAAGACAAGTTTCAGGCGCATGTAGATGTGCACATTTTTTTTCCTCTGTTTATTATAGGCCTTAATAAATATATATATAGCTATAGGTAAACTAATAGACTGGTCCACAAAGTAGATCTGTGTGGTCTCAAGTGCTTTTTTTGTACAAAAGAAAAACAATATTATTATCAAAATATTCATTTTAATGGCTTTACTTCATACATAAATACATGTTTAAAGAACACATGAGCGATCCACTGATTGTTCAGTTATCTCAAAATGACTTGATCTCAAGGCTGTACACAGAAGACAGTTTGGATTATCTGCGCTACAAATAGGATAGCCGGCGTCCTTTGTTTCTAAATCTCTGTCTATACCTTTTCCCCAGGACCGCTGCCAAATATTTCTTGACAGCCATTTGTTTTCGGTAGCGGCTGTAGCTGTCTGTGAAGATTCCATCCGAATGCCTTTTGGACAAAGGCTCCGAATCGTCTTCCAAATTGCTCGCTCCACTGCAAAACGGAAAACCAGGATGTTGTCTAAATTGCATGATATACGTCCCTTCCCTAGGGACTAAACGTATATTAACCTGAAGAACCCCCGACTTAAAACGAAACATTTCCTTTCCACTTCAGTAAAATATATATATTCTTATGCGTTGCGCTTTTCATACAGTCCTTGCCAAATTATTTTTTTTCGATGCCTACGAGACACTCGGGAGTTACCACATGTCTGTCTTTGACCCCCAGAGACAGTGCGAATATACATTATTCATACCAAAAAATGAAATGTATTCAGCCACGTGGATGCCGACCAATGTTTCTTAAAGGCACAATGTCGACAGCGAAATTTTTACGCGCTTCTTAAGCATATCGGTCACAGCTTAATCCCACACAGAGAGCAGCTTTTTTCTATTAAATATATGTATATATAATATAACATACATTTAGAGTGATGAAATATTCACGCGGGAGCCGCCCCAACATAACACACATACACATACACACAAAAGGGAAACTTATTTGACTCGTGAACAATAGGAAAAGGGGAATGAAATTAAATGGAACTGACACGAAAAACGTTTTTAAAAAAAAATCACATACTCAACATAAACGATTATTCGGGACCGTACAGTTTGACCAAGGAAAACGCTTAAAAGAAAAATCCTTACCCTACACGCTTTGCCATCAGTGAATGCAGATATTTCCTTGCTGATAACTGACCCAAGACCTTCCTGTAGGCTTTATTAAATATCCCATCTGCATGCCTCTCCGTTCTGGGACAATAAACGCCAAACAAATAGACCGTCAGTCACCCAGCGGAGAGGCAACACCTTCAAATCAATCTGCCATGTACTGGCCAGCACTATTGGCCATGTTCCTTTATTAGGTTGATCCACTAATTTATTTTGTATAGGGGGTATCTGAGGCCAAGGGAATCTATCTGTTATCAGTGAAATGCATTTATAAACTTTACTTTCTTGTTCTGTCCTAATTAGTTGATTAATCAATTGATTAATTTGCAAAAGGATGGCTCTCGCTGTTGTCTTTTTTGGTATTCCTGGCACTAACAAATAAAACTGAATCTGGACAGCACATTTAGCTAACGAGACAAAAAGAAAACATATACAAAACAAGTAACAGAAATAAAACGTTTAACAGAAAAAAAAAAATATTCCCCACTAATGAAATGTCCGGAGTGAATAGAGAGAATGTGTAAGATAGCAAATCACCTCTTCTCCGGTGGGTAGTATAAAGTAAATACGTCGTCAGTGACTGATGGAAGGCTTCGTATAGTAATTTGATCACCGTCAAAAGCCATGTCGGGTAACGAATTCCCGTCCTCGTCATAAACCTCATTTTCAAGTCTGTAACAAAAAATATAATAATAATAATAATACACACGGTATAGTGAATTTTGCACTAACTTTATAATTGTGGTGGTAAGTGCGTTGTTATGATCGCGGCAATCTGTGCTACCTATTAAATGAATTAGTGTTAAAACAACGGACGAAATATCATATATCGGATTCAGACATCCCCAGGGTAAAATACAAGATCAATAATAAACCCTAAGCGATTTGGTTTTTCTCATACATATAGAGAGCGCTGAACGAAAAACACATGTTTTCAGATATATTGCACTTCGAGTAATTAAATTTATCGAGGAAAAATATGCATGAAGATTGCAGCCTGATTTTAGCAGACATATAGACCGGGGATTAGCATTCACGAGCCATAAAGACATATCGTCTTGAATTATTGAAACTTTCGATTTTCTCCTTTTATTGTATTAAAATGTGCCCCGATAACTGAAGCAAGGTGCTTAGGAATTTCGAGATGAAACGAATTTAGCTTGACAAAATTGTATAATCGAAAATATTATTCAGAATAGTGCACAAGTTCATCCTTGTGAAGCGACAGCCTTAAGGGCGACCATGCGTTTTGTTCAAGTCAGTGGAGGCATTCTTTGCCTCTCATTTTCGCGTGCACAAATTCCCACGAATCGTCTACTTTTCTTATAAAGTACCTCCTTTATTTTTAGTGCCATGCACTATTAATTACATCCCAGCTGCCAGTTAACCATGTCAAATATCTTATAATTCAAATTGTTCTTAGAATAATCACGATTGTGTTCCTATATCATTTAGCCTATATAGAATTATTAGTAGACAAATTCATTCTAAAGAATGGAATACTTCTAAACCTGTCTATGCAATACGAAATGCTTTATGCTTTTTATTGCATAGCGTATCGTATTCTATTAATGGATGCGCGTTCAAAAATATTCGCTTTGAAATTTTCTTTCCATTGTATTACATGTCTTATTTGTATTTGTTGCTATTTTTCCACGTATAAAGTAACTCAGCACCTAAAAATAGCATTCTATATCCTTATCAGTTAGGTGGCCACAGCAACAACCAGAAACACCATTTCGACCGTAAACAATGAATGAATCCGCCGTTACGTACCTAATATTAGGGTAACTATGCCCGATAGGTGAGCAGAAGACGCTGCCGTGCATAAAGATTCCGTAGATGAGTAACGCTACAGTCGCTTTACTAGACATTGCCATTCTGCGAAAGAAATAAGAAAGTTAAAATTCTCATACAGCACGAACCATACATCGTTCAATCCACATAAAAAACTAAAATATACAACGAATAAAGCTGTTAACCAAATTACAGTATCTGCTCGAATCATTTCTTTTTCTAATTCGGAGGGAAAAATGCACAATGCAAAAGCGTTAAATATTACCCCTTAATTGAACTTTTTGCATGCAACTATAGTAGTATCCTTTGGGTAACACGTTTAAATCAACACGAGAGGCACGCGTAATGTAGAAAAAGGAGAATCCCGCATTTGTTTCACTTTGCTTTTGTGCATCCCCAAATCTTTCCAAGTTTCTTCGCTAAATATTTCCTTTTTTTTGTTGCATGCTTGTAGATTTTCTGCCTGTTTGAAACACCGAAGATTGCCACATACCTATTGCGGAGTAGAGAGTAGAAGTGGATGCGATCCGGGCGCGGCTGAGACGGTGGGAATGAGATAAAATCTTTCTCACGCCACTTCTTCACTAAAGCGCCCCTGTCCTTTCTGTATGTGCCCGTTTGCGTGTCCAGCCCTCCACACTTTTATATATAGTATGCAGATATCGGATTTCTGTACAAACACGGCTCCCTGAAAAGGAATGTAAGCATTTGTCTACATATTATCTTTCGCCGAAACTTTTTGTTCTGCGGTCTAATTCCCTCGGATTTTTATTCATGAATCCGGCGGCTTTGCCTTTTTCATAAGTCACATTAAGGATGCTACAGACGTCATCAACCCTTCCTCCCGGAATATAATAGTACTTTTCCTTCCTCATCGATGAACAACTCAGAGTCATAAGCCTCCCAAGGATGTGTAGTATGAAAACGTAATTTTCAGACAAAGGATGTATGTTATTGTCTGCCAATGTGTCATATACAATATTTCAGTCATCTGAGGTCATTTTGCGTGAGGGGGCTTTAATGTATCTTAAATAATTCAATTCCGATATCTGTTTTACAAGGAGCTATATATGATTCGATAATTTAATAATATTCATTACTGTTGCATTTCATTTTGTTGCTATGCAAAGACATTACATGCCTGCAATCATGTGAGACCGGTTTCTTTGTGTTGCATTTTGCAGGGGGTGAAAATTAACAGGAGCTGTACATCTTAATAGTGTTAAAATCACATATCCTACAACTACGGGCGCTTATACTGCAAGTATAGGTATGAAGTCATACATGCATGTTTTGAATTTCGTGTCGTGTGGTACAAAAAGCCACGCCGATGTCTTTTTCACAGCATGAAAAAGTATCTTTTACCTTATACACGCTATCACTTAAAAAAATATGCTGACATATGATACTGAGTAGCAATTATATAAATCAAATATTCGCTATAATGTGATCAGCATCAGAATTCACAGTTTAGATTCCTGTATGGTATGTTCAAAACGTATATGAAATGAATATTCGCCATTATTTACAGTAGGGCCTGTATCAATTTTGCACAAACTCGTAAATTCGGGGTGCATTTCCAGTTATTTCTTAAGTACCCTGTACTTGATCAAACTGTAAAACTGAATTTTATTTTCTTTATATTTTCATTGTTAACCGGCAGTTCTCTAAGCAGTTTGTGATTGCGCCGCATTCGCATTTAAGCAGTCCATACGTTTCGCTTCGCTTTGCTGTCTGCATATTGTTTAATTTGCACCTTCGCTGATTCACACCACCTTATCCTTTCGCTCGCTCTGACGTCTTATGACGATCGTCGCAGCTCGTGCGCGCTGGGACCGGGTTGATCCTAAAAATGACGTCGGAATCCACCTTCATATAAACTTTACTTTTTAAAATGTGCCAAGTAAAGACTGCCATCAAGTGGTTGTTCGGTAAGAAGTATTTTTTGCACATTCGTCTATCTTTAAGAATGGACTTTGTTCATCAAAATTCCGCTGATTTTTAACTCGTTTGTTCTTCCTCCAACGTCCAAAAGTTTACAAGTAACATTTCATGTGTAACCGATTTCGGAACTATACTGATTTCACCTAAAGAAACATTGTTTTAATAGACAAATAAAATAAAAATGTCTTTAGTTTCTTGGTTGTAAAATAATCGCAATTTGCTTGCAATTAAATTCAAAACTCTTTTTTTATTAAATATCTTGAATCTCAATTTTGGAATAGAGTTGTAAAGTGGCATATTCTTTCAATTGTCGCGTGATTAACACGAGACAGGGCTACAATAGGCTTGCGTCTCTCTTATCCTACATATGAATCGGAATGAAAATATATTTTAGTCACTTGTTTAATTAATTCAATAACATCAAGGCATTAACCCGCAAATTTGTATATTTATGCATGCCAGTTATCTAATACAACATGCAATCTTTGTATTTAGTGGAATAGGATAAGAACAATGTAACGTATCCAACGAATTCGTGAGAGGTTTTTGGCAGGAGCACAGTTAATTTGCTTTCTTTAATTATGTTTATAGGCATGACGCAATTACGGATAAATATTAATCAGACTGATAGTGCAGCCCTTATGAAGTTTACTTTGTCATAAATTCCCGTATTCACCAGACGACAAGATAACCTTATGATATAATATATCCTATCGTTTAATTATCTTTTTATTGGAGGTGTAGTAAAGTTTAACCGTGGAAATACTCTCTCATTTTGCACTAAAATCTATTCTTAAATCAGTATTTACTACCAGGATACCAATTGTCAACAATATCAGACTCTCGGCTCGGGTTTATTTGTACGCTCGTTTGTTCCACCTTTAATTACAGGTGTTGGAAAAAAATGGCAGAACATAAACTGCCTAATTGCAGAAGGACGTTTTTAATACAGAAGCGAGATAATATAGATAGTGATATAACGTAATACAGAATTCCAGACTGACGTTATTCATAGGCTACAGACGCATCGCGTTTAAGTTTTCTAGGTTAGATTGATAGGTAAAATTTCAGAATTATTAGTCGGGAACCACTCGAAAAACACTTCACCTGTACAGAATAAATCATTTAAAATGTGTTATTTCTCCATATTCCGGGTCTGTATTATATACTGGATAGTTTAAACCTTCCTTCGGTCCCTGTACTGTACATTCGTATCCTTGTTGCGTGCTGGCGTCCGTTTGTCCAAGCAAAATAGTCCCTTTTAAGACAAAATTACAATAACATGAACTTTGTATAGACTGAGACAGACTGAGTAAATGTTTAATTGTGTTGGCACAATCTATTCCCTGCCATAAAACACGTTTGTCTATTTTTTCCCGGTCCCTCTCTCTCTCTCTCTCTCGCCCTCCCCCGCTCCCTCCCTCCCTCCCCGTCTGTCTGTCGCTCTCTCTCATATAAGATACACATCGGCAGTCTGAACCGGCCCATAATATGAGAAACGCGAAGGACCTCCGTTCGCCACGGTTCGCCCACGGTTTAATGCACAGTAATAACCTGTTGTTCGTTTACTATATATTACATTTTTAGTAATGTTAAACTAAATATGTTGCACGATAACGTTGATATAGCACAACGCCGTATGCTTAATTTCTCCGCAAAATTTATGAACCTAAATTCTTAACGATTGCTTTTCACGACCTGTGCCGGGCAAACGAGTAAGAGGCAGGGCTGGACTGAGATTACAGATCGGTCCTGGATTTTGGGGTCCCCCACGATAAATTTTGCCGGCCCACATACCCATCGACTCACCGGGAAAATGCCCGGTGGGTCAGAGGAACAGTCCATTCCTGATGCAAGGCCAGGGGTGATTTCCCAGGTTTGTAGGTGACCGGCGGCCTGTGTCAATGAGAAAAACAATCATCGCTCCCCTTGTGCCATGTCAGTGTCGGTAAGGTATACCTGGCTGTCTACGGCTGGGAACAAGGCAGCATTGCGCAATAATACGCGACTATTTGGAAATCGCAATGCAGTTTCTTCATGAATGGAAAATAGTTCGTAGTAACTAACTACGAACTATAACGTCCGTATGTAATCGCGTATAAATTGATCTATGTCCCTGTATGATCAAGTATTGTATAGTGCTTTAGGAGTTAAATTACAACCGTTTAATTGTAATGTTTTAGGCAACATTAACAATGGTTTGATTTGTGGACGGGGTAACTTTCTTCGCCCTTGCACAGCCGGCACAGTATGTGCTTACGGTTCTTATTTCTATTAATCAGGGTTTCTATGTTACAGTGCATTACTACCCTTTGCATGTGAATACTGGTGGTGTTGTGCTTCGATGTACTTTCATCGAATCAATTAGTTCTGCAGAAATGACACTGAATCTGAATTTTGTGAACATTGTCGATACTTCATTGACCTGACTGGAACACGCTGTGCGCAGTGGTCATCGCGAGAAATAAAAAATAAGGACATCACCATGGCCATGCAAAATCCCTACTGATAGTCCTTCAAAACCCCCCAAAGAGCACCGTTAAAGGAACCGCTTAGCCCAAAGTACCACGGAGATCTGTTTATGACATATTCCCGGCTAAAAGAGTGAGGGGTCATTGACTTGTGCATTTGCCAGGAAAGGCTGGAGGAGACTTGCCATCGTGTTCTCTTGTATTTGTAATCGCATGGGTTTCCGGTCTTCGGGATGGTAAAGTTATTTTTAGGCTGTAAGTAGTTGTGTTAGTCACTATTGTTGTAATACAGATACAGAAAATATGAAGTTTATTTTAATTTCTCGGTTGCAGCAATTCAGAATGACATGTCATTTTCAACATAAATTTGAACCGGCTGTTACCCAAAATAGACTAGGATTTTGTCGATTTGATGACAGCTTGAAGAATTACTTCAGTAACATAATAATAATAATAATAATAATAATAATAATAAATAGGCATAATAACGTTTTGAACACATTACTCACAAAAATCTAGCTTCTACTGTCCCACCCGCGCCGAACCCACCGGTCTTATATATAAGATGTCAGCCTAATCGATATATATGAATATTGCGTTAATTAAACTCTACCACCTTGAGTGTTTTTTACGACATTTCGCCTGACACATACCTAAATTAAAGGCTTATTGTAAAACAAATTTAACAAGGCTGCTCAGTCGATTTTAAGCATCTGGCAAACGGACTCTAAAGAAAGTAGACATCCAGTTAGGCATCTTTTCTTTTTGTATATGTTTGACTTGATATCTCAAAGTCTTTCACATGTAAGCCTGTAACAATTTTTATTATGTTCTCTGCCATGTCCACTGTACTTGTGTCAAAAACTGAATTTTTGGTAGAAAGGTTTAAAAAGTTACAGCATTTGGCATCAAACGACCCCTTTTTCACCCAAAAATGTATCCAAGTGTCCAAAAACTCTCCAAAATAGACAATGCACTTTTTGTAGAAACAATAATCTATGAATATATTAAAATATCAAAAATACAAAAAGGTATACATTTCAGAAAATAAATAGTTAAAATACGTTAACATAGCGAATGATACGTTAAAATAGTGAATGATTTTGCGCCCGCTTTCCGCTCGTAGGAATGGTGTTTTTTTTTATGAGGCGTGGCCAGGCGAAAGGCTGACCAACAAGAACCATGTCTGAAGTCAGTGGCGCACTTTTATTTATATTTTGCTAACTGCAGACCTAAAATTTAAATAACACACACGCGCATAATTAAGTCCCCATTCCCAGCTGCTGTGCTCCTTCAGCAACGAGTTTCTGGTTTCCCCGTCTTATGACATCATTACACTGTACCGTTTTCGGTACTACACAGATGATCTGGTGACGCCAGAAAACGAGGACACGCTCACTGGTACCTCAACCCAGGCCTACTTTACCTAGAATGGCTTCAGTGGAACAGTGGGGCTCCCGTAGGAGACGTGCTCACGCCTTCTCACCTCGCACAGAAAACAAAGTGGTACCTCGGTTCTCTAACTTAATCCGTTCCGGACTCCGGATAGAATCCTAAAAAGTTCGAGTTCTGATCGAATTTTTCCCATAAGAAATAATGGAAAACCAATTAATTGGTTCCTGGCCCCCCAAAAATTACACCTAAATATGTTCTTTTTTTAGCATTTAAACACAAAATGAACAGGATAAATCAAGAAGAGCATTTTTTTTCTTAATGGCTTCCAAAACGATGAAGATCTTATCCCAACATTACCCCTGTCCTGCCCCAATCGTCCGCTCCATCCGTGTGCCACGCCCCCTCGTTAACCTCGTGTGGGATTCCCATGTGATCAGCTGTTTCTGGTTGTTTTCATTAGTCCTCTGTATTAAGTCCGTGTTTCAGTTTGTTTCCCCAGTCCGGTCATTGGGTGCGTTCGACTTGCTTAC
>JABJVO010000091.1:565366-585307 GCA_026770805.1 Boulengeromyrus knoepffleri
CATTCAAGTAAGAATTGCATTGTAGTATGACTCATTTCCTGGCGCGTACAATTTATATTAGGTCAGTGTTCACGTTTTGACTTCTGATATTGAGATCGAGTTCTAGGTCAAACTGGTTTGTTCGACTTTCAAGAAATTCCAGTTCTAGTGAGTTCGAGAACCGAGGTACCACTGCAATCGGATCTTGTTTGTCGGTCAAACGTGCCATTGTAATAGCAATCCGCAGTAGATCATGGAGAATGGCAAATCGTTCTGTGCATGCCTGAAGCGGAAGGGACCTGAGGTCGGATGCGCCTGAGAAGGGTGACTGCAGCCCTATATTATTGAGATTATGCGCCGCTGTCTTTTAAAGGTGAGTTAGGACAACCCTTTTCCCCACCTTGCGCTAGCGCAAAGTGTGGTTTTTGCACCGCTAAAATAGCAAAATGAATTTGGACACACCCATAATTGTTAGTTGCGCTTTACACTTTAAGGTAGACCGTCAAACTAGAGCCCATATATAGTTTGCATTAATTAAGCAATTACATAGGGCAATCTTATCCGCAAAAGGCCGGTGTGTATGCAGGTTTTTGGGATAACCTGTAGGTTAGCAGGTGTGAGGACTCTTCAGCCAATCAGTCCTCTAATTAGTAATCTAATTAGGGAGTTGCAGTGAAAACCCGCATGCACACCGGCCCTTTGCGGAGATTGGCCACCCCTGACATAGGGGAAGGAGTGCGGATGTACTCCAATGTATCACGGCTGTGATTCGGTCATATGCACGAGGCTGCAGACCTCTCTCTCCGTGCGCTCTCTCTTTCTTTGTTTGTGCAGGGTTTTCCCCCACAGTACAGAAACTTGCGGAAAGGTTCAGTGCCTCATAATATTAGAGTGTCAGCATTCAGAATGGAATACCATCCTGTCCAGGGTAGGCCTATCCCATGCCCTGCGCTTCAGGACAAAAAATAACCGACGATAAACAATAATTAATCTCCAGGGTCACTGGCTCAAATCTCATCCCTGTGGGCGCTTCTGAGACACTTGCATTTCCGATGCTAAATTACACTTGGTGTGTATGCCAGTGCCCTGTGTTGGACTGGATTTAGCTGGTGTGGATACATGCAGAATAATTCAGTATGGAATATGGAAGTTTCCTGAAGGAGCAATGGAGTGTGGACAACATAAAACTGTGAATATATTACAAGTACCCACACGTTTTAAATAGCCACATTATGCATGTTATGTAAAACTTTGGGAACACCCCGTCCCTTCCCATCAGAGATATTAAAAACGCACTAATGAAGTTCTTACCTTACTAACCTTATTTCAGCATGTGGCTCGGTCTCTGTGTCTGTGATTGGGAAGTTGCCGGTCCTAGTACGGCCATGTCTGCGGGTCCTTCAGCAAGACCCTTAGCCCCCAGCTCCCTGGGTGCTGCAGGTGGCTGCCCTTTGCAGCCAGCTTACTCTCACCTACAAAGAGCAAGTTAGGGGAGGCAAAAGGAGAATTTCCACACAGGGATCAATAAAGTATCAATTATTATTATTATAATCCCATCTTATTTTTGTAGGCTTATGTCAACCACAAAGTTGCATATTTAAAGAAAAGGAAACTATAACATTCACTAAATTTAATTTTCTGTGTTGTTTTTTTTTTTTCTTCCTCGGTGAATTGCTCCATTATTGCAGAAGAAATTGCAGAAATCACGGAGATGCCCAATACAGAACCTTTGTTGTCATAACCATCAGCGGCCAGCAGATGGAGACCTTTTCATATTGATTGACAATTTAATAGAGTGCCACGTGTTCATGTATTGCGTACATCAAAGGGCAGCTCATTGGTTAGCAGTGTGGCTCCACACCATCAGAGTCAAGCGTTCATTTCCTGTCCATGTATTGCAGGTGAATTAGTCTCTGAATTACCGCATGTTTATGGGACACCTATGATGATGAACTGGCATCCCGTCCCACAACCTATTATAGTATTACACAGAGATAATTAATTTTTGTATTGTAATTTATCTTGCAATAATTTTATATACAGAAATATTACACACACACAGCTCTCGGAAAAAAAAATAAGAGACCACAGCAACATTTTTAATTTCACCTATTTCTCAGTTTATGGGAATGTGTCTTCGTGAAATATACACATTTTTACAAACTTCAGCCTTTTCCCTGCTACTTATTGGTGAAGGGCTTCTTCCTTGCTTTATGGGTCTAGCAGTCCTAACTGTCCTAGCAGTGCACTTAATGTTTCCCTCTGGAATTAGAAATTTACTTCTGCCCTCTGCCTGGCTGGATTTAGGTGATTATTGGCATCTCCTGCTTCACCTTGTTCTTGTGTACTGCCAAGAAACTTTGAACCTGGAAGCAGCCTGCCACACAGTGTAGCCTTCTGCCAGCTGAACCAGCATTAAACCGAGATTTAAGAATTCAGATTTTTTTTTTAAATATAGTGGTCTCTAAATTTTTTCCCAGAGCTGTGTGTGTACATAGAGACTGACAGTGTCACATCACATGACCTGGCCACCTGACCTAAACAAAGAGGAAATGGTTTAGGCATAGTTTAATCAGAGACTGAAGGAAAAGCAGCCAATCAGTGCTCAGAAATTATGTGGGACTTTCTTCGGGAGAGCTGGAAAAGCATCGCAAGAGGCCACCCCATGAAACTGACGTATAGGAGACGGTAGGGTCAGCCAGTCCATGAAGTAATTGGGATTAGGGGCCTTGCTCAAGTGCTCCATGGTGGGATCACTTTGACAACTATAGGAGTTGTACCGGCAACCATCTGAGTCCCAACCCACAGAGTTACCCCCATCCCCAACAATTTATATACTTTTTTTTGGTTAATACACAATTCCATATGCTTTTATAGTTTTCATGTCTTTATAATTATTCTATCACGTAAGGAATAGTGCAAATAGTGTGTCTGTGGGAATTTTTGCCCATTAATCCAGAAGAGCCTTTTTGAAGTCTGGCACTGATGTTGGATGTGAAGACCTGGCTCGCAATCTACACTCTAGTTCACATCTTAGGTATTTGATGGGGTTGAGGTCAGAGCTCTGTGTGGACCAGTCCAGGTTTTCCAACACCAAACTAACCCAACCATGTCTTTATGGACCTTATTTTGTGCACTGAATGATACTGGAAGAGAAAAGGGCCTTCCCCAAACTGTTCCCACAAAGCTGGAAACATAGGATTGTTCAAAATGTCTTTGGATACTGAGGCATTAAGAATTCCCTTCACTGGAACTAAGGGGCCTAGCCGAACCCCTGAAAAACAACCCCATACTCCACCCAACTTTACGGTTGGCACAAAGCAGTCCAGCAGGTCACGTTCTCCTAGTATCTGCCAAACCCAGACTCATCCATCAGACTGCCAGACAGAGAAGCATGATTGGTCACTCCACAGAACAGGTTTCCACTACTCCAGAGTCCAGCGTTGGCACACGGTTTTTGTGCTGGAGTTAATCCGGGAAGATGTTTGGAACTCTGCAGTAATTGAGTCAACAGAGCATTGCCGACTTTCACTCACTATGCCCTTCAGCACACGGCGACCCGCTCTATAGCTCTGTGTGCTCTGCCACTCTGTGGCTGAGGTTTGTTCTTCCTAAACACTTCCACTTTGCAATAATACCACTTACAGTTGACAGTGGAATATGTAGCAGGGAAGAAATTTCACCAACTAATTGCAAAGGTGGCATCCTATGACATCACCACGCTTGAATTCACTGAACTCTTCAGAATGACCCGTTCCTCCACAAATGTTTGTAAACCTGACTGCATGGCTAGATGCTTGATTTTATACACATGTAGCAATAGATCTGGATGAAATACCCGAATTCAATTATTAAGAGGTTTGTCGCAATACTTTTGTCCATAAGGTGAACAGAAATTCATCCTTATCACAAGAGAAAAGAATTATTGTTGGAAAAGAAAATCAGCCACAGAGAAGATGGATTAGTGGATAGACTTGATTTTGTTGTCCCAATGGGTTTGTCCATTATAGTGTATGTATGTATGTATGTATAATATATATGCATAATTGCTCCCAGGGTGAAATCATGGAAGACCAATTCCACCCACTACATGGACTTTTTTCTCTCTTGCAGTCTGGTAGACAGTATTGAAGCAGGCGTGCTGGTTCTGCATCTCTGTGTAACAGCTTCATACCACAAGCCATCAGAAATATTATTGCACATTCATGTTAAAATCTCTGCCTAGCCAATGTCATTCTAGTACACTATCTCACTGTATGGTTCCCAGTAATTCCAGTACAATCTCTTTGGCATTTACACTTTACCTACAAAACTCAACAAAAGCTGCAATAATGTCCTTTTGTGCAAGAACTGATGCCCAATATGCTGTTCATTATGCTGATTATATTTAAAACATGTGTACAGAAAGCCCGGTATCCAATATTGTTGTTGTTGTTCTGTGTTGTTTTTGTCGTTTATTTCCGTTAGCGGGCGATATTTAGTCGTCTTCTAGTTCTGTATCCGCTAGGGGGAGCTTTGAGCTCGTTTTCAAGTTATATGGCGATACTCAATCTAGTCTCAGTAATTTTATGGAGATAGATTTATATGTAAACTAATTGTATTTAAATGTAACGATTATATCGTAATTTTATTAAACGCAAATTCATATTCAGATTTGCGAATGTGTGCCTGTGCCTACCGCTTAAGTTTCACGAGTACAATCCTCATTTTACATTTACGAATCCCAGTTTATGAGGTTATGATATGGTCGTGATTACGAATTTCAGTTTACGCATTAACATCGGCACTACATTTACTAACCACTAGTTATGTGAGGAAATTTACGCCAGCTGAGGGGGCTGGGCTAAAAGCGGAAGAAGGTTTACGTCTAAAGTAATTGTACGTATATATATAAACCCTTCAGCTTCAGCACAGCTTTTTAAAGGTAATTATTTGGTAAGTGGACCTACTGCAAATTAAAACATTAACATAGTCGTTATATAACACGCTGTGTAATATAAATTATAAAACATATAGCATTCAATAATAATAAGAAAGAAAAACACACATATGCGCATGCATTTTTATTCTTTAGAGGTCAGTGGTCATACCACACCACACAGTGCACAACGAAATGTGTCCTCTGCATTTAACTCATATGTGACGTTGTGGCATAGCAGGGGGCAGCTAATTCAGCGGCATGACACAGGACTGATGGTAGCGCTCACCTTTTCTTCTCTGGACAATCTTTTTTCCGGATGCCCTAAACAATCGGAAAGGGGATTCATCTCATAAAATGACTTTACACCAATCCTTAGCAGTCCAATCCCTGTACCTTTTGCAGAATATCAGTCTGTCCCTGATGTTTTTATTGGAGCGAAGTGGCTTCTTTGCTGCCCTTCTTGACACCAGGCCATCCTCCAAAAGTCTTTGCCTCCCTGGGGCGTGCAGATGCACTAACACCTGCCTGCTGCCATTCCTGAGCAAGCTCTGCACTGGTGGTGCCCCGATCCTGCAGCTGAATCAACTTTAGGAGACGATCCTGGCGCTTGCTGGACTTTCTTGGGTGCCCTGAAGTCTTCTTTACAACAATTGAACTTCTCTTCTTGAAGTTCTTCATGATCCGATAAGTGGTTGATTTAGGTGCAATCTTACTAGCAGCAATATCCTTGCCTGTGAAGCCCTTTTTGTGCAAAGCAGTGATGATTGCACGTGTTTCCTTGCAGGTAACCATGGTCACCAGAGGAAGAACAATGATTTCAAGCACCATCCTCCTTTTAAAGCATCCAGACTGCTATTCTAACTCAATCAGCATGACAGACTGATCTCTAGCCTTGTCCTCGTCAACATTCTCCCTGTGTTAATAAGAGAATCACTGAAATGATGTCAGCAGGTCCTTTTGGGGCAGGGTTGAAATGCAGTGGAAATGGGTTTTTTGGGATTATGTTCATTGTCATGGCAAAGAGGGACTTTGCAATTAATTGCAATTCATCTGATCACTCTTCATAACCTTCTGGAGTATATGCAAATTGCCATCATAAAAACAGAGGCTGCAGACTGTGTGAAAATTAATATTTGTGTCATTCTCAAAACTTTTGGCCATGGCTGTAATATGCAACAATAAAATTGAATAGATTAACACAAGAAGTCACAGACTGTCTGCCGATCCTTGTAGAATCGCTAGTGTTGCGAACTGCTGATGGAGTTACAGTTACTTGGCCCAGTCCACTGAGTGTTCTGGGGGACAACCAAGACAGGACAATCACTGGTCAACTGCCTATTGCAAAGAAGGGTCCTTGATATGGTCCCAATTAGTTAGTGATTACTCTTTTTGACATTTAAATAGGATTGTCAATTTTGGACAACAGGCGAGATTTTCAGTCAAGTCTGCATATACACTTTTACTACCTTGTAAATAGTTTGTATGGTTTGCAAACTACCCCAACACTTTTGATGTAGCTAATTTTAGGCTTATAATGGAATAATATAGTTATGCCATAAGATTTATGTTTCGTGACTCTGTAAAAGACTAAAAACATTTCGTGGTGCCTTTTATGACTCATCAAAACACGAAATGCATCTTGTGACTCCACAGAATCAATTTTGTCCACAAAATTTAATTCGCAAAATGTCCACAAAATGCAAAGTGCTGATATCAAAATGTACACAAAATTAAACATTCCTTTTGATTTCTGCGCACGAAAGAAGGTGAAGTCTTTTGCTTTTGTGGACAGAATGCAGCAAGGTATTACTTGATTTCATCATTAAATAATGCTTTTTGTGGCACAGAATGTGTTTTGAACACGACAATGAGTGCCTCATAGATTACATCGATTCAAAGACAACTTATAAAAGGTACAAAGCAAAAGCAGCAATTAACTATATTTGAATGACCACGCAATTGTGTAAGTCTAGACTTGGACTAGTTTTTAAATTGTATTAATGTATTTTTTTTTCTGGAAACAGCCATTGCTAAGGGCGCTGCTAGAGATTTTGGACCCCATGAAGGTATTTCATATTGAACCCCCAAACGAAAGAAATCCAATTATGTTCTAAAATATTTAGATGGAGGCACTTGGATCCCCCCTCCCCTCCCTTACAGCTGCCCTGACCATTACGGAACCAATCTTTAACCTTTGACCAACATAAATAGTTCCGTGTTAGTTTCATAGTTTCTTTGGATAAATATTAATTAACTAGGAGTGTGTATTCCCATAAAACGTTTTTCGAGCTGTGTTTTACAATTACGGAGGATTTAATTATTTTCTCTGTAAGGGATCTATAAATAACTAACATTTTAGATATCTGGATAAGGACCACCTGTTCGGGGGGCGAAGTGAGCCGCAATCTTGTCCCGATTGATCGGACGCGCGTTTCCCAAATGACGCCACAAGGGGGCATCAGAAACCTTGCTATTCCAAACCGTGGGAATCGCGCATAATCGATCGGCGTGTTAAGCACCCGTGATTTCTCCCGGCGCGTTTCCGGCCGCCGCTCGCCAGCCCCCCTGCGACCGCCTTCGGGAGCAGCCGCTAGCCCAGAGAGCTCAACAGCTGCCGCGGCGGACGGACGCACCGACGGACGGACGGACCGACTGACGAGCAGGGCTTTTCCCACTCCCTGGAAGGCGGGCGGCCATGTTTGCTGGACGGCTTCTGGGTTAACTTTAGGGAGGGGGAGCGTACAGGAACTGGGAGTCTCTTCGCCTTTTGTTGTGCTCGACACCATTCCAGACTCGCCAGCATTTCGCTGGTCCCCCCCTAACCCAAATTACCGACATTACTGTTTTGTCCACCCTCCCGTCCCCCCTTTTTATTCACCATTTTCCACGCTTTTTGGTGTTTTTTTACATCTCTTTGCTGGGGGTGTTTGACTACTGGAGCCCGGACGAGCAGCCCGCTGCCCGGCGTGCTGGATGTAAGACCGGAGATGGCAAAGACCGTGATTTCAACTTCGGAATAGCAGCTGCGCCCGCACCAATTCACCGCTCGGCCCGCCGAAAGTGCCGCTCCGTGCGGACGGGGGGTCGCGGGGCGGAGGAAAGGCGTATGTGACGGAGCGGGACAGGGGGCATCGCAGGCGCTCCGGCGGGTAAGTTTGCGGGGATACGCGCGGGCCTGCGCGCGGCTCGGCTTCTGGCTCCGGCTTGCTGAGCGCGCGCCGCTTCCTACCAGTTTAAAGTCACGGCGGTCCGGCGTGAGCTCCCTGCCAAGAGCGCTCCATTCAGGATATAATCACTATTTGTCCCCGTCATTTATTTAAACGTGAGTTAATGCGCACCGCGTGCTGTCAGTTTGTTAATATAGTTTATTTTGTGAGCCTGACCTGTGTTAAAGCGGATCATGTATAGCGCCTATATTCTCTCTGACTACAATGAACCGTCCGGCGTGTGTTTTGTCTGTGACATATTGTCGCGGAACAGCTGTTACATTTGTTCCCGGAACACAGACTCGGTGCTTCAGGACGTCTTCCCCCACCCCCTCCTCTTCCATCTTCGGGATAGCCCACGCAGACCGTGCAATCTGCGTTCCCAAGGCACAGCTAAAGGTAGAAACGGATGGAGGACTGCGCATTGCCCATTTGGCATAAACGAAATGTGCGGAGATAGCCTCTGAATTTTCGGCGTCTCGGTCTCTCCATTTGGCGCTGTGTGTGTGAGAGAGAGAGAGAGAACCCCCCATCCGCTTCAGCTGTGTGTGCCAGTCTGGTATCTCACAGTTGTTGCCGGATCCTGATCTTCGTCCCGAAAACAGTGTTCCCGTGGGTGGATAGGGATATCGCCGGCCCTGTCGGCTCCGTTTACACAAAGACTGGGCACCGGACGCCGGTTATCGCGGTGTTCCGGTCCCGATGGACCTCCCGTGTGTCCTGGATTTTGTTACTCCTGAACTCCTGAGAGTGACCGAGAAGTTAGTGTTTAATTTACACGTTTATACTACCGTCACAACAGGATTTCAAGGAGGAACAGCATGATCAGCGCTAGTGCTGAGTTAATATTCAAGGACTATAAATGAAGTCAATAAAAAGTTGCCTTCAATAAGTGTCACACCTCTAAAATTCTTATCACTGTACTTTCCAGTTGTTGCATCAATTAAGAGAAGAAATGTCTACAACCTTAGTAATATCTCAGTGTATGGTCATGGTTTATTGAGGAGAAACTCATTTCCAGGATTGCAAAATGCCCACTCCACATTACGAGTGCAACGTACTGCTCCAGCGGCTGGTACGTCGTGTTCCCGACTAAGGTAGTGCACCTTGGTTAAACATCAATGCTAAAAAGTGATCTGAGATTCACGTTGAACACTCCCATCACTTTAGGAGAGACTTGTCTGTTCTGGCTGTTGCTATATTTACGTTTTATTTATTTGGCAAATGCTTTTATCCAATGCAACTTTATTTTATTTATTTATTTATTTATTTTTTTAAGAAAACAGGGTCAGACAATCCCTGAAGCAACTGGGGGTTAAGGGCCTCGCACAAGGGCCCGAGGGTGACATCACTCAGCCGACCTGAGATTTGAACCAGCAGCCTTCATAAGATGCTGAGCCACACTCCGCCTCTTGGGCGTCCTACAACCCCAGGGTGACACAGTGTCAAAGTATTGTGTCATTTTACTGTAGAACACCTCGCCTTATGAGTGTGTATGTAAGTGATGTGAGGGGGTGTTTATAGCTGTTAGACATTTGGGTAGGAAATGGGAAGTGATCTCTATCGATGTGCCCTTTAAGCACAGCAGATAAATGTGTCTTTGATGTCTGATACTTCTGGGACCATCTGTCGGGAAGCTAGCTGTAATTACGTCCACACATTGGAGCAGGAAGCTCGTATAGTTTGGTTTGTTTGACTCCGCAGCTTTACCTAGCACATTTCGGGCAATGTGTCTTTGGGCATAGCTGTTACGGGCCTCAGAGATCGACATCTGAAATCTCTAGAGGGACATCTTTCATTGCCTCAAGCCAAGCTCCCGTTAATCGTCCAACTGTAAAACGGCGCGATTTGCGAAGTCCTTTGAATGAACGTGTTTAGCAGGCAAATTTTCGTCAGTAGCAGGAATACCTTCACGTTGGGTGCAGCGGAGACCGGAAGATGACTCATCCAGGTGTTGATTTCATACCGGTTTAGCCACTTGTTGTAATCTCTCTTAAAAATGACACCGTGTTGTAGTTGCTTAATCCAAGCTTTTAGAGGTTTTATTAATTTGTTTTTGTTTAATTTCATTTTGGCTTGAAGATTTTGGTTTGTTTGAGTACAATGGTTTACTCAATTGTTTTAGTCATTAAGTCATGGCCTAAATTTTTTCAAATTGCGAGGTAAATTTATTTCTGCTGATGGAAAAAAATTGACGTCAAGTGGGGAGTTGGGGTTGCGTTGGTGCTGAAATATACCACACGCTCTGCAACCCACCAGCTGTGAAACATTGATCTAGGTCAGTGGTTCTCAGTGCTGTTGCTGCCCCCTCACCAGAACGTTTTCTTTGCAACCCACACTGTTTTCAACAATCCACGTTCATTATTAGCCTATTTAAGGACCATATGAGCCTGAAAAAGGTAGGGTTGGAATGAAAACATTCTGGGGGGGGGGGCGCTGGCAACAGGATCGAGAACCGCTGATCTAGGTTAAGTGCAGATGTGGAACTTAGCATCGCACTGTGGCACTGGGATGGTGTATAGCGCCACCCTGTGGGCAACAGCAATTGGTGGGCATGTCCTGAAGTATTGCTGTTGGCCTGATTTTGGAGTACTCAGGAGGACAGGCCAGAGGCGGAGTAGAGATGTCCCACAACTTGTTCGGGGTGTGATCCCGTGCAGTGCCAACACCAGCTTTGTGTGGGTGGGGGTGCGTCTTTAGGAGGAACAGGATCAGGTGATGAACTATGAGTTTCATACCGTGAGCTTTTACAGTAACTGCTGGGTGAGCCAGCTCGCTTTGCCTGGTCTCCAAAAGCTTATTTGACTGTGGAATAGTTAGGTGGAAAATGGGTGGAGTAGAAATACCTGTAAATAGTGTTATTTTCTGATTTGAACGTTATGTTTTGCTATAATTAAACAAAAAAATGCAATCTGACCAGAGGGCACTCTGTAATGGTACACAGAGATGATGAGATGCAGGCTGTCTGGTGAGGGCTGCAGATTCCAGTCCTTGGAAGGAAGTCCTGACTCCTTCGGGCAGGGTACTTGCTGTGACTAGTCTCAACCTGTCCACTATTGCCATTCCTAAGCTAAGCACTGGGGGGGTGATCTTAAGCCCGCTGTGGCGACCGTCAGCCTGATTAGCGTTGACCCCGCCCCGGGTCGCCTTGAGCGTGTGGCTTTCGTTCTGGCAGCAGACATCCAGCAAAAAGATCATCCTCTACTGTGAGCTCACCGTCTTTCCCTGTGACTGGGGGTTGCAGAAGGAGGTTCAGGCACTGCACTATATCCCATGAAGCCAGCAGGAAGAGATGTGATGTTGAGTTTGTCGTGGTTTTGGGGGAGGGGGAGCAGTAAAGGAGACATGTCTCATGACTTTGTACACGTACATGGAGCTCACGTCTCCCCTCCTGCCTCTCGGCTGTACCCGTTTACCTACTCGGCGCTGTTATGTCCACCTACCTTCACTGAGCTTCTCAAGTGACCGCCTTGCTGAACATGCTTGTGTTTGTGTAGAGGGGCAGGGTGGGTCGGTGCCCAGGTCCAGATTAACTGCAGTTCGGGTCCCAGAGGGTTGTGTGATGTGTACCTGGTGTTTGTGGAGAGATGCTAAATGTCAGCATTTTCAAGTTGTCGTCTGACAGCCTGAAGGCTTTTGGTGCCCCCTTATGTTCTTCAGTGCCCCCCAGAGTAAGTTGAGAGCTGGGGGTGGAGTTTACTGTGCAGTAAGCTGTCAAACAGGTTGGTATAGCATTGTCGGTCATGACTTGTACCGACATGTGGCCGATCGGTGTGATTGGTATGGTGACCTCCTGACTGGAAGAGTGCTTAGTGAGCTGTCTGTCGAGTTCCTAAGAATAGAGCTGTGGGCACTCAAGGCAGAGCAGTGCCAGGTCACCAGGTCATGACCCTAGAGAAAGGGGTCTGACCAGAAGCGAAACCCTTGGTCCTTAGTGGGAGGTCTCGCTTTATGCCTGAAAGCATTTAGCATGCATAATTCAAACCCTCAAGTGGGTAGGAGCTCTTGCTAGACAAAAGGGGTTTCGTTTGAAGAAAGAGGTAGGAGTTGTTGGTAAACAATCATGAGATGCTGAACCTGTTTGAAAGTAAGGTATAATGTTTCAAGGTTGTCGGTCTTCAACTAAAGAAAAAATCAGAATCTGATAGACTCCCATCCCCTGGTGCATCTGTGACAGACCTGCAGCAGCGGTATTGTGGAGATGCTCTGGTGGGTGGGGGGGGAGTTGAAGGGCTAATGTCCTTCACCCCGGTTCTCAGCGCTCTGGTTTCAAAGGCAGACCCCGCCTTTGTCTGCTGTCGGATGACTTTCTGAAAGGCTGCAGGGGGTAATGGTGCGTTCGGTTATTTCTCTCCTAGTCGGAACTCGGAGGAAAACGTCACTTCCCGTCGGAAACACGCCTCTTTTATGGCCAGTCAGTGTCCTCTTTTGGTCCTCCCTTGGTGGTCCTCAGGGCTCATTTGTTTTTGTGTGTGTGTGTGTGTGTCGGGGGTTCTCTTCTGAAGCCTGCTGTCAATGCTGGTTGTCTTACCGTCATAAGAATGCTGCCACTCAGGGGTGTGCGCCGCTTCTGAGGTGACGTTCATCGCAGGTCCCCCATGCTTGGATGGCAAGGAAACCTCACTGAAGCTCTGCTTTTCTCCCATTACCACTCTATCGATGCAGAGAGTGGCCCTGGATTGGCTGCTTTGTATTTGGGTGAACAGATCAGTTTCGAGTGCAGTCTGGAAGTCTAGGTGGTGTGATTTATTGGTTCACACGGAGGGACAAGGTTTATCGAAAGGCAGCGGAACCTGAAAGTTACATTTCCTATTCTGTATTAATCTCTCCAGTCAGTTTTAATGTTCACTTGCATGCATTTACCCTACCACGCCCCCTGGGATTGGGAAATTAAACGTGACAATTCTTAATAGAAGCCCTCCTGTCCATTTACTTATTGATGCCTCCTGCTGGTCTACAGCGTCATTGCGTCGAGGAACTGGAAGGGCAAACCAAAAGATCTTGTGAAGGAGTATTTGTCGACACAATCCGACTGCTCCTCTGCTCGCCTGCCGACGCGATCTGTTCCGCTGGCTGAGCAGTCTGGTGATGTCTGCAGTCTGCTCCCCCCTTCCCCCTACTACAAGTGTCAGGATCAACAGGGACGTATTCCCATGCCGTTGGCTGTGATCCTTGTCGCAACTCTGTCACCACAATGCAAATTTATGAATGCGAAATTGCGCTTGCAAGACATTCAACTTCTGTAATGTCTTCAACCCCTGAGTATATCTAATAGAAATAAGGGTTAATACCCTACAGCTAAACGGGCAGAGTTTAAATGGCAAATTCTGTTTTTTTTTTTTTTCTTTTAGTTTTGCATAATCAATACTTAGGCACGTTAGTTTTTGCTGTATCTGTTTGAATTCGCATTCCGAGTAAAAATTTACTGGAACAGCTTTCTGGTGGGAGGGGGGTGGCGTCTAATGACGAAAAGAGACGACAAGATGACGGGCGTTTCACTCCACACCCCGTCATTAGCTGCCCAGAGTAGGCAGAAGAATAAACGTATTGATTAAGCGTGGAAAGCTTTAATTAAGTGTAGTTTAGATGCGGTCCTCGCTCTCTGAGACGCACCGGATGTGAAGGAATGGGTCGCCGATTGATGTCCTTCTGAAGGATTCTCGCGATCGGAGTCAGCCTTGCCACTTTCGGCCGTCCTCCTTGAACTTAATTGCGGTGTGTGGTATGGCTGAAGGTTTGCGTGAGGACCCAAGGGTTAGGGTTAGGGTTAGGTTTAGGGTTAGCGTGTTTTGAGCTGAATAATTTCGAGCCTTCCTCAGGCTGGGAGGACTCCTCGCTGCTCTCTGGCCGTTGTTCTCAGCAGGGGACGAAGGTCGCTGCTCTTGCCCAGTGGGAGGCGGGGTAGAGGTGTACATGCCGGCACTCTGCCCGGTTCCATGGGCATCTGGCCAAAAGGGGACTTTATTTGGCACAGGTGTAGTGAACCGATGAACCTAATGTAGCTGCATTCGGTTTCAAATGAAGACGAGGTCTGTTACGTGGTGAAGTGCGATGTGTTCCGTGTGACATGTGAAATGGGAATTCCACTCTGGGGCTTCGATTTTATTTACTTATTTTAATCAAACTGCTTTTTAAACACTATGAGGTTACTGGTTCTTATGACCCGGTTTGTGAGGCCTGTGTTGGGGTTTGTGCTCCGCATGGTCCCTGTTTTTGCTGCTGGTATGGTTAACATCCACAGCATGTGTCAGATTTCATATATTTGATATATGTAGGTCTGTCAACATTCCTGACAGTTTCATAAGTGTATATGCAGGTTTTAAATGTGAAATGCTTCCTCCTCACCCCCCACTGGTCTGAATTTATTCATTTTTTTTTTGCGCTGATCTGCCTGGAAGCAAAACTCGAAAAAGCCCCTTTTATTACTTGGTGGAGTTCCATCTCCTCGCCTACCCCCTCTTGGGATAAATGAGATGTGGGAATCCCTCATTTGCCCCCCCCCTCCCCCCAACTAACCTTTTTTAAAATGCTAGGCTTCCTCTTCACGCCTGGATTGTCTCCATAAATGCACATCAGTCTGAATAGGTCAACCTGTGCAAACACCCGCCGCGAAAGAGGAAATGGTCCGCTCCAGTCTTGAGTTGGTACGGACCGTAAGTGCAGCAGTCCAGATGTGCTTTATCTGGCTCCAGCAGTGATGTCACTCTGTTTTTCACCTGAGTCACACATGTGGACAGGTTAAAGTGTGGTGCATGGATCATTGGGTTGAGCAGTTGACTCCCGACTTTGAGGTTTTGGTTGGATTTTGGTCCCCCTTCAGTCCATGTGCGGTCCTCTCTGCTGTGTTATATTCTTATCTGTACTGGTTACCATCCTGTGTGCCAGTTTGCTTCCAAGGCAACATATCTTGCACCCTTGTTCAATGTGTCCCCCTTCAATTTCCTCATCCATGCCCCCCCACCTTAAACTCCTCTTTCCCACTCATCGCTGGCTCTGTGGTTCTGTCCTTCCCCAATCCCGGCTGCTCCATAGTCCAGCATTCCAGGTCTTCTCCACTGTGCCAAGAGGCTGGTGTCACTTTACGGTGAGGTGTCACTGTGTGTCACTTCCACGTGTCACCTCTGTGAATGCTCGCCCCGTGAAGTCCGCCTTTAACTGAAAGCCGGCAGGAATATCCGTTTGCTGCTCGAAGCCGGTAATAGTGGGCCTCTTAAAAAGCTTTTATATCCCCAGTCCAGTGCTTTGCTTTAAGTTTCACAGATCTTTTGTTAGTTGACCCACCCTGCAAAAAAGGGAACCAGCAGATTTTCTGCAGTGTAGGTGGTGATGCCTTTAGTATGTTTTTGTTACATGTTTGTTCACTAGCCATTATTCATGAAGTCCTCTCTTCCTCCTGAGGACAGTAGGAGAGAGAGAGAGGCTACTTCTGATGTTCAAGGACGTCGCCCCTGTCTTCGTTGTTATTGTTAGATGCACGATATATTGATCAACATATCGGTGTCCGCCGATGTCCGCTAAGCATCGAGATATTGGCATTGGTCTCGTGTGTCAGTCATGACCGATGTTTAGACTTTAGTCAATATTCCAGGTTGGTGGAACCAGAACTACAGACATAACTGTTAAAATAATGGAGTATTGCATCGGACGATCAGCCATTTTCCATAGTGGAGGACAAGGGATTTCGCCGGCTCGTTCAACTCTTAGGACATTGTTATACTCTCCCGAGTCAGTGACACTTTGCTGTCGTCTCACTACCTGCGTTTTGTGATGCTGCTGCTGCTGCTCACACTCACGGGATCTTAAGTAACATCACCGACATCAAGTTTCATTGCCGAGTTTCTGGAGCTCGACGCTTAGCCGGTTATTGGTAATAATAGACATAAATATATTGGTTATTGGTATTTCCATATCATTGCATCACTTTTCCTTACAGTAACATGCAGTGATGGAAATCTCCAGAACAAGCTCGTGTTCTGCTCTCTCAGCTTTCAGGATATCACTGACTTCTGGGTACTTGTGTCTGTTTTTCTCCCTTGAGTGTCCCTTTGGCTTGGCTTGTAGGTGTCTATTAGGTGTAGCTTATATACATCTGTAGCTGAATAATCCTTTACCGTCAGCCTGTTTTATTTAAGGTTAAAATTAAAGACTCCTAGTCAGCAATTGAGCAGAGCTGGTCTTGTTCTACATAAAGCAAGGGGTGGCTCACTGGGTTAGGATCCAAAGGTCATCGGTTTGCGTCCCAGTTTCGGCAGAGTGACTTCACCATTGGGCCCCTCAGCAAAGCCCTTAAGGGTTCAAGGATTCAAAAACTTCACATTTCTTCTCACGATGAAATACTGGCTCATGTGCTTCCCTGTATAACATTGAAGAACAATAAATAGTGATAACAGAATTGTGAACAATAGCACACAACATGCATAAAATGTACAGTTGCAATACACGGAGGTGTCGAGGTTAAAGTGGTAGTGGTTAATAAGTGACAGTGGTGGTTGGGATTATTCTGAAAGTTATCCGTGCGTATTTAACATTAGCCTACTTGTGGGATGAAGCTGATCCTGAGTCTTAACTGCAGCTGATCCAGGGACTGCCTGACTCTGCTTTCGCTAACGACTAGTGCGTTGCTTTGGTGAAAAATTGTCTGCCAAATAAATGAAGGGGTAAGCAAAGCCTTTTAGGATTCAGACTCCCGTCGTTCCTGCCGTATGGAAAACGCCGTGCTCCGCCATCTGCGGCAGCGCACTCTCAGGAAACTGGGGGCACGAGGACGGCTTGGAGCTCGTCTAACGTCTTTGAGTACGTTTGTGTTCCGGTCAGGTGGAGCGTTCCCTCCCGCTCCTCCTCCTCACCTGGGGCTGACAAGCCGCCCCCGCGTTGTGGTTCTGGCAGCCTCTCTCACCTTTCCATTTTCTCCACTCTAAGTGGAGATAAGGGATCTTTCAGAAGTTCCTGCATGAACTGCACCAGTCCTGTTTTACTTCAGTACTCCTTCACTGCTCAAAAGTATAGTGTTTCGGAAAGTGTGCTTCGTGAACTGGCACGTTTAGCGTACGTTTAGAAACCCTGTTTGTTTTTTCTTTTATTGATTTTTTTTTTCTTTCTCGTCCTGCCTTTCCTTGCTGTATCACGTTACTTTATTTGCTCATATTTTTCCACGTGGGCATGCAGGAACAAATGCCTCAAGGTTTAAGGTCACGAGTCCGACCTTGGCGCGTCATCGTGGTGTGTGTCTAGTGCTTGTCGTAAAGAGGGCGCCGTTTGGATCCCTTCGTTTCGTTTCTTTTCCGTTTCGGCTGGTAGCTTCCTTTCTGGGTTAGGCTGAGGATACCGCAGCCAGAAGCTTGACCCAGTTTTGGGCGGGGAAGCCCTCTGAGGCGGGGAGTCCCATGGTGATCGTCGTGGTGATGTCCTTGTCGTTCGCTATAGTGTCTGAACACCACCCTTCCCCAGACAGCAGTACCCCTTTGGGGGCTTTTTCCACCTGAAGTCACGGCCGTTATTCTGTCAGTGGGGTGTAATCGGTGTGGCCGGTCACGCCAAGCCTCACCCGCCACATGGCGGATTCGATTATGGTGACCCGTGTGCCCCTGGCAAGAGGATGACCGCCCTCCGGCGCCCCATCTGCCGGCTCGTAAGGGCAGACTCGTGGCTGTGGTTACTTTACTCTTTAAGCACGGTGACTGGACTTGGCTACTGTGTGGTGTTTCTGCTCGCCGAGTCTGCGCTTCGTACATTGGTGCATCTCTCTCTGCTTACTTAGGTGGGGAACAATGCAGTTTCCTTTCCCTGCCGCTGGCCCTGCACTCTGTGTCTTCCCCCCCCCCCCCTCTATCTCTCTCTCTCTCGCTTGCTCTCGCTCTCTCGGCTTAGTCCCCTGTTCCACTCCGGACACCGGGGAGCGAGATTCCGGTGATATCTGACGACTTCCGTGCAGAGCTTTGGGGGCGGCGGTGCGTCCTGCCGTAAGCACGGTCTCCGTGGACCAGGGTTCGTGTAAGGAAGCGAGCCTTTCGGGTAATCTGAACAGGAAGGAGCTTCTTCGGTCCAAGGTTCAAGAATGGGATGGGGAAGGGCCTTAGCAACCAATGAATAAACTGTCATTGGTTGGGGTTGCAGGAGCACGGTAAACTGTGCAGTGGGAAGGATGATCAGGTGCCAGTTATGCATGTCACTGTGCCAAAACTGGTGGGGGGGGGGGTGTCGACAGTGAAAACAAAAAACGATTTTGGCTGTATTCCAAACGCCCACTCTGCTGTGGTGCAGGGTGCCTGGGGGCCAAAGGATAGGCTCTGATTGGAATTGGACACTGGATCGGCGTGCTTTACAGCCAGTGGTGAAAAGGTGAGCTGCGGTTGGGTTGCCGGTCTCCACTGAGCAGGATGGGGGTGGACTTTGGTCTCCTCTGGTATGATGAATCTGAAAGTCTGCTTGCGTATTTGATCTCTCCCGGCTTTAGGGTGACCCTAGTCCACCTTTTCTGGCTAGTCTGTTCGCTCTGTGCGTTAACTGTATTATACTTATGACCTGAAGCTCTGCACTGGCTCACCCAGATGGTCCACTGAGCAGCTGCTTTCACATGCTCCCTGCTGGAACCGCTGGTACATGTGCGAGCCTGATGGCCTTGAGACCGCTTTGGGGTGGGGGGGGGCAGCGGAAACCAGCCCCGTCCCCCCCCGTCCTCCCAGCAGAGTGACAAGCCCTGCTGAATGAACCCGGCCTCCTGCCTCATTACCGCCATTTATCCTCCATGAAGAGGATTACATCTGCATGCGGCCCAAAGTCCGTGCATTTCGCTCAGAATTGGGCGGTGTCGCATCGCCCCGGGGGTGTCCCAGTTGGAGGCCCCTTGAAGCCTGACTGCCTTTACCATGTCTGCCCCTGGTATCCCGCAAACTGGGTCCGTGGAAAAAACCTGCAGTTGATGCCAGTTTTTGGAGCAGGCCTGGTGTGAGGCCAGACAAGGCTCTCCATGTGTGCTTCCTGCTAAGTCAAAGCAATAGATAAATAAATCAGCATCGCTGTGAAAACAGCCATCGCCGCGGTACTAATAGATTAGCTGACTTGGCGATTAACCCAATTTGGGAATTAGCTAGATGTCTGTTTCATTTTGTGTTGATCCCGCCTGTGTGAAGGTCAGATTCGGAGAGTGCGGTCAGACCTCATGTGATTCCTCACTTGGTGTGTGGTGTGAAAATAGATCTCGTACTTTACCAATATTATTTCATTAGACCAAACACTTTGTCATCTCAGAGTGTTTTAATACAAACTCTTGAATCCTTACTTTCACTTTTACACATTTGGTTTTGTGTATTGCGCAACTGAACTGGACTGACAGCCCAATGTTTGCACTATTAAGCAACTGGTTTGCGGTTGTAACTTGGGATTTCATCGACAGCCCGGCTGTTTCTCTAACTACTTTCCGTCTGTCGCGTGTGTGACTCTGGAATGTCAGACAAACGACAAAGAGAGACGCTCGTTTGAATGTGGGGTGGGGAATTCAAGGTAATTTCGGGGACGCTTAGACTTGACAATGCGCGAGTGTTTTTGTGACAAGTATGAGAAGCACAGCTCAGCACCCCCTCTCCGGCTGTCTCCGACTCCTTGGCACTTCGACTGAATGCTTGATGGCCCCCGGCTTTTCTCATCCATTTTGATTAGCCCCCCTTTGTAGTGTGCAAAACTATGTTGACATTGAGTAGGTCCAGATAAGACTTACTGGAACTTTTAGCCTTTCTTGTTTTGATCTCGTAAGCTGGGGTAACGTCACCCCCCCCCCCCCCCCCCCCCCCCCCCCCCCCCTCCCTCCCCCCCCCCCCCCCCCCTCCCCCGCTGCGTTCT